>LPNX010920638.1:0-10286 GCA_001517045.1 Pseudotsuga menziesii | reverse complement strand
CACCTGATGGTAACCAGACCTCAAGTCAATCTTGGAAAATACCTTTGCTCCTCTCATTTGATCAAAGAGGTCATCAATCCTGGGCAAAGGATATTTATTATTCATAGTAACCTTGTTCAACTATCTGTAATGAATACATAACCTGAGTTTACCATCTTTCTTCTTTACAAATAGAACCGGTGCTCCCTAAGGAGACATGCTCAGCCAGATATATTTTTTTCTAATAAATCTTACAGCTGCATCTTCAACTCTAGCATCTCCGATGTACTCATCCTGTAGGGTGTCTTGGACACTGGTTCTACTCCTGGCACAAGTTCAATTGTGAAATCAATGTCCTTCTTTGTAGGAAGCCATGGGATTTCATCAGGAAACACATCCTTGAATTCCTATAACACTTGATAGTCCTCAAACCTAGGAGTTTCATCTCCTATTGGCTCCAAAATATGAGCTGCATACAACTGGCAACCTTTCCTACAAAACTTCTTCAACTGCATTGTTGAAACCTATCTTACTGAAATTACCTTTGGAATACCTTTCACAACTACTGGGTTTCTTTCTTCATCCATGCATTCAAAATTCATGTTATCACAGCCAAGTTTTACTCGATGAGCTTCTAACCAATCCATTTCAATGAGAACATCATAGGAAATAAGTGGTAGAACATTCAGATCTACACAAGTGTCCAATCCATTCATGATCAATGGACATTTCTCTACCACTTCACTAACTGTTATCTTAGTTCCAGTGGCTAGTTGAACTAACCAAGATTTCCTATGGCTTGCTTTCTTAAAAGCACAAATCTCCACTACTCTAGGAGTAATGTAACTATGAGTATAACTAGGGTCAGTTAAAATAGAAATAGATTGTTCAACAATCTTACCTGCAACTTCAAGCACAGTTGACTGATGATATTCCTGGAGGTCCTCCAATGTTGTATAAATTCTAGGGACTGCTCTTGCTACTTGGCCCACTGTTTCTGCTTCCTAAATTTTATAAGATGGTCTTTCACTTTCATTCTTGAGTGGACAATATCTATGCACGTTGGGTCCTTCACATTTCCAACATTTGAGGGGACCTTTATTCTGTTGTGGCTCTTTAGGATTTCCACCTGTCACTCCAACATGATTACTTGCAACTTGGGATGGCTGCTTCTACTGATTCCTGAATCTAGAAGGTTTGAAACCTTTCTTTTATTGGTCAAGCTTCTCATTCTTCTTGTCCTTCCATCCCTTATGGTAGTCAGGTTTACCCTTTCTTTTCTCATAGAAATACTTAGCCTTCCTTATGGCTTCTTCAAGAGTTCTTGGTTCATAAAACTAAATTCTATCTTTGTAAGACTGAGGCAATCCACTCAGAAACCGCCAAACATTCAATTTTTCATCTCTGATGTACCAGACATACCTCAATAATTCCAGGAACTTATTTGCATATTCATCCATGGTCTGCTGTCCCAATCTCAGCTCATGGAACTGCTTAATCTTATCATCATAATACCTATCAGAGAGGTATTTCTGCTTAAAATACTTCTTGAATTGTTTCCACTTCAATTTCCTTTCACTGGTCCTCTTTACTTTCTTGAAGTGTTCCCACCAAATGGATGATCTTCCATTCAGATTGAATATGGAAACTCTAGCCTTCATGTTTCTAGAATAATCCTGCACTTGGAAGTACTTCTTTATCCAAAGAAGCCAAGCTTCAACCTCTTTTCCAGTCTTTACCTCACCATCAAATGTAGGAGGTTTAACCTTCTTAAATTCATCCTGAGAGCGATCCCTATGGTGTCTTCTTATTTTCCTTATACGGGAAGAAGAGATTATATCCCAACTGAACTCTTTAGAGTCAGATGATACACTATAAGTCCTTCTCCTTCTCCTAGTACTGCTCTTACTGCCTTCAAGTTTTGTTGTACCTAATCCAGAATCTATCTTTCTCTACAAATTTGTCAAACTCTGCAACATGGAAGCATTAAACTAATGCTTTTCTTCCTAGGATTTAATCAAGCTTCTCATGGTGGGTGCAACATCTGATGGTGTCTCTTGGAATCTCCTTCCATTAGACTCTATGTCATCATTTCCATTACAGACATTTTCTCCCATGGAATCTCTCGCATGCTTGTAGGAATCTTGAGCATCATACCCATCACGGGTTCTCATGACTGAACCACTTCTTGCTTCACCACGCTGTTCTACCTGGAATACTGCTCCTAGAAGTGGTCTATAATTATGAAAATGTGTTAGTAGCAAACTGTTAGATGCATAACATTAAAATAATTTAGACTACTTGCCTTCCTCTTCTGTAAATTCATAAACTAACAATTTTGCTAAAACAAAAAAATTTCTCTCTTCCTGTTCAGCCGTTGTAATCTACTAACAGTCTGCTGAAGAATCTACTGAAAAAGAGTTGAAAATGGCTTGAAAAATCCACTTCAAAAAAACCAAATTTCCTTGTACAGGATCGGGTCTCATCCCAACTAATGTTTCGACGTTTCAATGGCCAAAACCACTAATTTTCCCGGCTGCTCATTGGTAGTCTGTTCATCTATATTTCTCCGGCGTGTCAGACCTATAGTGGTCTAAGCTTCCAAATTTCATCGACTGGTTTCTCTTCTATTTCCTTCCGTTGTATCGGGTCCGTAACCATATAACCTTCTGAACTGAATCGGTGATGAAACCAACTTATGCGCTACATCGATGGTCTGGTGTCTTATGCATCAAGTTGCTAGTCGTCTTGGCTTCCACATCAGTGGCCCATAAACCTTCTGTGTCTTCTGTGGCCAAAATCCTATCGGTAGTCAAAAGCACTAACTGTTTCGGCGTTGGGTGGTTAGTATTCTAGGAAACCATAACGACAGTTCATCCTCTGTTACCCTTTTCAGATTGGCGGTCAGAAGTGAAACTAATATGGCATCGGTAGTTGAACCCTTTATTCCTCAGAATATTAGTGCTCTAGACTTCTGCAATAGTAGTTGCATGAACCACTAACTCCTTCCGATGTCATTGGTGACCAATACAACTAACTTCCGCTGATCGCCGATGTGTTTCAACACTTAGAAAAAATTTGGAAACTTTTCTCCTTTGTCTTCCGTCGCATCGGTCATCAGGACAACTATCCTTTGTGGCATCAATGGTCTAGGACTCTATCCATTAGAAGGATAGTCCTCTAGACATTCACAACGATGGTGCACCATCAAATAACCTCTTCTGATGTAGTTGATGAACGTCTCACTGCATCGGCAACTTGATCATCTAGGCATCGACGATGTGATCAACTAATCATTGCCGATTGTCGACGATTTTCTGACTTAGAAAAATTTCCAAAATATTCTTTAACTTTTCTGCAACTTCATCAGCTCAACCGTCTCCTATTCTTCATTGATCGTTGACATTCAAAGATCAGAGTTTCTTTCTGCTAAGTGGAGCCGACATTTCAGCAGTCTTCAACTGATCTCTGCCAAAACTGCGGCTCCCTCATCCTCTACCTCCGATGACGGTCGACGAACCTTAACGAAATTTTTGCAAAATTCTCTGCCTGCTATCCTCATCGAGTGGTATTCACACTAAATCTTCCACTGCATTAGAAGAACTTCTCACTGAGTTTTCCAATGGGCCGATGTTTCCAGCACTTAAGCAAAAATTTCCTTTGTTTGAAGTTTAGAGTTTTTTTTTCCTGATTTCTTCTAGGTAGTAGGCAACTTTCCTCTATTAATTGATCTTTCATGGCCCATTCAGGACCATGCAGCAACCAGTCCTCTAGTACCATACTATAACATCCCCAACCCTTCGACCAGGCAAGAGGATGCTACTAAACACCAAACATCTAGTCATCTAGCCCCATGAGCATGATCATACCTATAATGTCGAGGCAAGCTACTTAAAACATAAAACATAATACGATGCATAATTGTTCATATAAATAGCAAAAGAAAAAAAACAATCATTCAGATACGATTTAGCATTCAACATGTCCATCATGATAATTCATTAACAGTTAAATATGATTACAAAATAGATTAATCAAGAATACTTATCTTATGAGAACTATCCCGCAACTAGCTACGTTGCTGCAACATTCCACCCAACCATAGGCCAGCGTGCTCCTTAATCTCTCAGCAATGCTGCCACCCCTGAGCTTGGCATGATTCCTGAATGAATAAGGAACTAGCAGGACTACACATAGACAAGGATGAAAACACCACAAGGAAAAACATAGTTCATCCAAGCCAACACAGTTGGGTTTATCAGGTGAACAACAGATCTGCCAAGCCAAAAAATTTGGGTTTATCAGGCCATCTAAGAGCAGGGAAAGGCTAAATGCTAAGCTAGTGAGCTCCTTGAAGAGCTAAGGACACCTACACTAGAACCAACTTGGATTCTAGGACACCCACACACACCCAACACAAGGAAATTAGTCCTTTCTCTGCATGGCAGTCCCTCAGACCCGGATCTCCTTTCCAGTGCTATTCAGGGGTTGTGCAGAAGAAATCCATCCCACTAGCTCTAACTCTATGGTTCCCAATTGCGCTAGGTTTATCAAGCACAGCAGGCCCTCATTCACCACTCCAATGCAGTCCGAGGACAAAACCATTGCATGCATGCAGAAACTCAGTTATTAAATCTTGAATAGGGGAAGAACAACTCCCTGAATCGTTCTTGGCCCTATCATGGCCAAAATTATTCCTCCGCAACCTATAGCAGCCCAAAACGCAAAGACAGCTCAGCCAACAAAATGTGGATGAAACAATAGTTCTCCTCAACAATGGAGCCACGACACATTTACACAGCCAGTAATGGAGAAGGAAAAAAAAGACTCTTTGTGTGAACAGGAGGGAAACATCTCACAAAGGAAACTACAGCCACAGTTCATGGTCATGGATGGGACAATACACAGTCTGATAATACAACAGGAACCTCCATGCTTTGCACTCGCCGGAGGAAGAACATTTCACAGACTAGCAATCCCAGAGAAAAGGGAGAATGAACCCCCAAACAAGAAATCACACCCCTTCTTAACTCACCTCTATGTGCGGAAAACCATTCGAACCCCCTGCGTGTGAGAAGGTGAACAGACAAAACGTCCATGCGTGAGAGTGAACCCCCAACCAACAAGAGAGTGCAATCATGGAGAGAATGGGATCGTGGGCGTAGTGGTTTTCCTGCCAGCATGAGGGTCAGCCTGGTGGAGTGTGCATGTGGGAAAGGACTGGCAGTCCTACCACACTCCACTACCAACAATAACTACCTCAGTGAACAGTAGAACATTTAAGGTGGTAGTTGGATAAGTCAAGGGAAGGTGAGCAAATTAAACAGGGTGGAGACACATGGCTTTTCCCCAAATGGGCTCAAGGCTTAACATTCCCCCTCCTTATCCTTAGAAAATCATTCCCCTTCTCAACTTGGTTGCAGTGAACATAGCTGGTTGGGGTTATTTAATTAAAATGCATAGTAATATGATGCCACAATGTTAATATGCACCGTATATCCTGATATACTATTGACAATGATTCCAATCGCCAAACATAACAAAACCAAATCGATGGTGGGGATTTTTCATTTATCTCCAAACCATGATTAATTACAATATATATATATATATCATGTATATCGGGGTCAAAACCAGGGATGTTACATGAGCTGTCCAATATACTCCTTTTTTGAAAACAGTGGAGGGAAGCTCCCAGAACAGGAAGCCCTAGTTTTCGAATTTCTTATGCACAAATGCATGATACTGTTTCTATGGTATCTCTGAAATTACTACTCCTCTGTGTCTGAAATTTCATACTGTAGTACACTCTTCTATCATATTTCCAACACCATAGGTTTTATTAGAATTGGTTTGACCAATTGGGACATATGAGAGTTTTCCAAAGGTTACTTAGTTTAAGACTGTTCAACGCAGTGAACTTGTATGGACTACCACGTGTCCCTGTTTCATCATCAGGGTATAAAAATTTTACTACAGAAAGTAGAGTCTATGCCCTAGCTGAAACATCTTTTGAAATTTAATTTTCATATTTGTAGACCGACATATAGAAATTCTCCCTAGGTGTCCTATTTAGGGATGAATCCTAGAAGAGGTTGGAACCCTGATTTGGAGGAAACGTATCTCTCACAATATAGAGAATATGAGGATGAAATTTTTACAAAAAGTACATCATGATTTTATATTTGTCCTGTGAAAATTTTGGCTCCTGATATATCTTCAATCCGAAGATATATTGAATGTACCAAAACTACCCGTTTTAGTATTTTAGGGTTTTCCAGGCCCGGGGTCAAACTAGGGTTTGACTTTCTCATAGTTTTGCCCAAACAAGAATCTAGAAATTGGTCTCTAAAATTCAATTTTTATGAGGAGAGCAATCATATTCCATGCTCACTCAAAAATTCCTCTTCGGTAAAAAGCCCTAATTTTCCGCAACAAAAACTGAAAATGCTCGGAATCAAATTCTGCTTCAACAGAGAGATGCCCGCTTCAATGGAGATTTATCCTAGCCTCCTCTTGCTGATGTATTTTGGAGAGAGACCCAAAAAGTAATAAGCCCCAGCTTCTATAGCTGCACAATGTCTTCTTCTCACGTTAGCTCTGATACCATGTTATATTTTTATCATTTAAGAAATATGATCTTAGGATGTTATCTGAGAGAATAACATGGACAACAATAATCACAAGAGAGAAGAAACACAAATAATTTTACTCAAGGAAACCATAAAGGAGAAAACCACGCAACTTCCTTAGAGATAGAATGAGCACTAGTAGAAAAAGTAAAACCCAAAAACATAAAGATGATCTCCGACAGCTGATCTCTCTCACTTGTGTCAGCACTTCCTCTCACTCATGTGCCCCATTTGAGTGAGTGTTTGTTTTCTGTAGAAATGAGGAGAGCCTCACTTCTATTTATATTCTTCCATTCACATAATATTTGACTTTGGTATGTAGGCTTGATGAATCCTAACATAGTTATGTAGGCTCGAGTAACAAGAACTAGGGTACTAATGACCTGACTTACATTAACTCACCAGGACCAACATCTCTAGGAGATTCTAACAACCCTAGTGACCCACAACTGTGGGAATTTAACCCTTGATAATTAAGGAGGGTTACCCTCTATGAAGTTACATGACTTGTTTACATTATTGAATCTCCCAATAGGAACATTGGGGTATGACATGACTCAATTAAATTATTGATACTTGCAGGTATGAACATCGGGGTACAATACATAAGATATACAAGTGAATACATTCAAAGTTACAAATACATCAATAATAATATGTCGCATCATTATGTAAGATGGGCCACCAGATCCTTTCCCAAAGCACCTTTTTTGCAGTAGTGTGTCCTTTGTAGGGTCCACCAATGACTCCCGCATGTGCTTCTTCCAAAATCTGGCCTTTTCATGTGGTAGGACACAACACCGCAAAAGCTCATATGAGCTAATTTTGTATAACTTCCCAACAATCAATTAAAAAACAAAGGCCTTGACTACCAACTGCTTCTTCTAGGTTGTTGAAAAATATTTCAGTGCGAATCCCATTTCAAGGAACTATATTACTTGATCATAATAATCATCCATTATGTTGCCTCTGAACAGCTACACATCTACCGGTCCCTCGCCAATGTTTGTTTGTTCTTTGCCTATCTTGATCTAGGACAGATGNACATAGGCTTATTGACTAAGTACTTCAAATAAGAATGATCAGTAAACATATTAAAATTCCAACCTAAGAGGTAATTCCTAAATTTTTGTAGCACATATACCATTGCCACACCTTCTCTCTCTGTGGTCATATAGTTCTTCTTATCAAATGAAAACTTTGGACTAGCGAAAGCGATCAGGTGATCAAGATCCCCTTCACCTAGGTGCACAACCACTACTCCTAGGGCAATAGATGATGCATCCACATGGAAATTTAACTCTTTGTTCCAATTTGGGAACACAAGTATTGGTACCGAAGCCATCATGTCCTTTAGAGTGTCAAAGATTCCTTGACATTCTCAACTCCATAGAAATGCAACATCTTTCTTCAATAGTTTCTGTAAAGGGGCAATAATCGCAACATATCCTCTGATGAATTGGCTATAATACCAAGTGTGCCCCAATGTCACCCTAATCATATTCACATTTGTTAGAAGTGGTGAGCTTAAAATAAGCATTATCTTCACAGGGTCAACCAACAATCCTTGCTTGCAAACAATGTGGCCCAACAACATCCCAAATGATGCACCGAAAATGCACTTCTTGGAGTTCAATGTGATATGATGTTGTCAACATCCTCCAGCATCAGTCGTAGGTTTTCCGTATGCTCCTTAATTAGACCATACAATTTCCAATCATCCATATAAACTTGTAGGAACTTCTAAATGAAAATTTTAAATGCAACAACAACAACCCGAGAAAATATTGCAAGAACATTCTTCACCCCAAAAGGCATCATTGTGTATTGGAAACAGCCCCATTCAGTGACAAATGTTGTTTTATGTTGATATTATTTTACGATTTTTATCTGGTGGTAGACAGAAAATCCATATGTGCAAGAGTACATCTCTTGAATTCCTACTCCTTCAAGTACTTCATCTGTGAATGGTGTTGGAAACGGGTCATGCATATAGGAATCCTTCAATTTTCTGAGGTCGACAGAGATTCAAACTTCACCAATTTTTTTTATTGGACCACAATAGGACTGATCCATTCCAATTATTCCACTGGCTTAATGATTCCAGCATCCAACAACATATCTATGTCAGCTTTAACCTTTTCCTTGTACCGCAGATTCAAGCGGTATAGTCTCTGTCATACTGATTTCACGTCGAGTTTTAATGGAATCTCCTTTTCTCTTAGATCACCCAGTTTTCCTTTCATTTCAGAGAATTTGGTTGGAAACAGATCTTGAAATTCATGTAGTATATCAGTGATCTTCATCATAGTCCCCTCATCCCAGTTGTCCCCAACACTTGCAAATTTTGGCTTCTCCTCCGTCCCAATGCTAACTTTTCTGATCTTCAGTGGTTGATTCATGGGATCAATTGGTATATCTAATTGTGTGACGTCCCTAATCCCTTTTATCTCTGGAATATTGATATTCCATATCTCATCATCATCCTCATTTTCTCTAGACACATTATAACATTCAATCATCGATTACATGTGGTAATGTGCATGTGGGTCCATTAGGTATTCAACCAGCACCAATTTTAATACCACATCCTAGATGATCTGAATTGCAATGTGGACATCGAGATTGGTCTCTATGAAATGAAATGTATGAGCAAAGAAAACCTTCATCTCCTCCTAAGTGGTTATTTCTCTGTGCAACTTCATTGATATATACCATAACCTTAGCATTTTGTCGAAGGTTTGAGTAAAGGCATGGCCCCATTCACCCTTTGGTCATGATTTCCACAATGTTTGGAATTCCATCAAATGGGTGCTACGGTCATTTCTTCCATCATACTTCCCAGTGTGATACACTTTGTGTTGCGAAATAAAATTGTCATTAGCCATCGAAACTGCACCCATCCATTAATTATATTTTTATGAGTCTCCCACCAGCATGTTGGAGTAGCCTTGAGTGCTTCCTCCAGCATCAAAAATATCTACAGTTTTGACACCTTCCCTTAAAAATCCATTAATAACATATACGAATCAGGTAGCCCTTTATAAATTGGAAATTCGACAATCTCAATCTTGACATGGCACAGCGACTGCGTGATCATACCACACTTTTGGAATGATACCTTATGCATTCATTTTTTACAGTTCTCTAGCGCATCATCAGAATCAGAAGACACGGAACTAGTGTTGCAATAACCAAGTTCTTCATCAGTAGTGGGGTGGATGTAATCTTCAGAAATGTTGTGAGCATGATCCCATTCCCTGACAACTTCATCCTTCGCTGGTTCAATATATCTTTGTCCTTCATTTGGATCCATAATAGCGATGACTATGATGTATTGATTCTCAAATGTCATCATCCACTTCTTGAAATTAATCACTACCATACTATCATTGGCCCGTCTGATCCCCAGCAACGTGGGATAGGACCCTCCACCATCAACAACTTCAATTATGTCGAAATCGGCATAGGTATTCATACCTTCAACATCCACAACCAAGTTCAACACACATATGATCATTTTTACTTTGGCCTTATTAGCATGGGGGCTTCACTTCTTGACCAATATCCTATCATGCTAGTTCATTTTGTGGGTTTCAAAATTATTAAAAATTGAACCAATATATTGCAGGTATTGGGGGGATGAGGGGCTTAAGGTGGG
Source organism: Pseudotsuga menziesii (assembly GCA_001517045.1). Classification (NCBI taxonomy): domain Eukaryota; kingdom Viridiplantae; phylum Streptophyta; class Pinopsida; order Pinales; family Pinaceae; genus Pseudotsuga; species Pseudotsuga menziesii. The sequence goes on along the minus strand of LPNX010920638.1, from coordinate 14 downwards.
GGGGGGGGGGGGGT
>LPNX010920626.1:0-29994 GCA_001517045.1 Pseudotsuga menziesii | reverse complement strand
CAAGTAAGGTTTAATCTCAACACTATAAATCCTATTAATTCCATAATCCTCAAATAAATACCAATATTCCAGTCTAACTTCAGGAGATAGATGGAGGAGTTCATTTTATTCATCAAACATCCTTGGAGCAAAAATTCCATGAATTTCCATATTTACATATTGCATAAATCTATCAACATATTCCTAAATTCCCCTTCGCGAAAACTGGGTAACACTTCCATGAGAATCGGGTGCCCAAACAACATAGCGGACGTTATTCGACCGAATAATTATATTTATTCGGCCGACTAATGAAGTTATTCGGCCGAATAATTATAGTTATTCGGTCAAATAACGAATCCTTTATTCGGATGAACAACCTTTAATGGTGAACCGTTTAATTTGACGGAACGCGTTGCCGGCCAGTAATTTTTACCGACGTTTCAATACGAATTCGGCCAACCGAACAATTGTTCAGCCGAATAATTATTCTGCATAAAAGGTTAGTTGCAGCCTCATTTTCGTTGTTTTCTCCTACAGTGATTTGTCCTCATCCTCATCCTCTTCTCCCGCCACCTATCTCACCACCCGATTGGTTGGTCGTTGCCCGTCATCCCCATCCACGTCACCCTGCCACCTAACGTGCACATCAGCTATCCTAGCACCCCTCTACCTTTCTGGTTTCCTCTTGGCGTGGAGGTTTGTTCATGGAGGTGTGTTCGGAGTGTTCAATGTGGAGGTCTGTTTTTGGAGGTGTTCGTGGTCTTTTCTTGGAGGGTCTGTTCGTGGTCTGGTCTTGCTATGTTGCTCCTTGTCAGGTAAATATTTATGCAATTCCTTTTATAATCTGAAATGTTGAATATGTGATTTGTCTCTTGTTGTAGTCAATGGCTTATATTCGTTTTTTGTTGTAGTATTGCAGAGTTAAAGTTTGCATATGTTAATTAGTAGTGTATATTTCTTATAATTTTAATTTTAGTTAATACGTATATGACGAGGGTAGTCGTCCATGAACTCTGTCCAAATGGACAGAGTTCAACAACTCTAGCCAAATGGATAGAGTTCAAAAAATCTATCCATTTGGACAGAGTTGATCAACTCTATCCATTTGGACAGAGTTCATCAACTCTGTCCAAATGGACAGATTTCATCAACTTTGTCCAAATGGACAGAGTTGATGAGCTCTGCCCACATGTGGACAAAGTTTATGAACTCTTCCCACATGTGGACAGAGTTGATTAGCATTGTCCATTTAGACAGAGTTGATCAACTTTGTCCATTTGGACAGAGTTCATCAACTCTGTCCATTTGGACAGAGTTGATGAACTCTGTCCAAATAGACAAAAAAATGTATTATACTTAGCAAAACGTATTTTAGTACGTTTTACATAAATCATAAACAAAGAAAACATTATTACACATAAAACATCAAATTTTCTTATTAATGATCTGTTTGATCTTATGTATTTTTAATCTAAATCATAAAAGAAACATATAACTTGTATAATGCTTATTAGTTATCAGTTTATACTTACTATTATATTAGGATATTGTGCATTTTTTTTAACTTTAATCTTAGTTCATAGGTATTATAAGGAAGATATTCGTTCATAAACTCTGTCCATGGACAAAGTTTATGAACTCTGTCCACATGGAGTGATGAACATAACTCTGTCCACATGGACAGAGTTTATGAACTCTATCCATGCAGAGTTCATCAACTCTGACTCTGATCAGTTTACTTAGCATAAGGGATTTTTTTAATGATTTTATGGAATAACGAAAATATTTGTAGTTGACATAAAGAAATGTAGCTTTAATTTCATATTTGATCATATTGGTTCCATTAATTTTAAAAATCTAAAATACATAAAAAACACAGAGATTGCTACATTAATTTTTCATACATCCAACAATAGTGTAGCTATTTTCATTTTAAGAACTATTAGATAATATTAGGGACATCTAGGTCTTTATTAAAAACATACTTTTAAAAATCTAAAACACATCAAAAACATAGAGATTGCTACATCAATTTCTCATACATCCAACGTGTAGCTATTTTCATTTTAAGAACTATTAGATAATATGAGGGACATCTAGGTAATAAAAACTTAGTTTTTATAGTAGTTAGTTCTCTGAAGTTGAGGATTTAACATGCAGAATTTGAATATGTTATGAGTTGATATATTAGATAATATTAAGGACATATAGGCCTTTATTAAAAACTTAGTTTTTTAGTGGCTAGGTCTTTGAAGATGAGGAATTAACATGTAGAATTTGAATATGATATGAGTTGATTTGTGTAATCTTGTAGATATCATATCAAATGGAAACATATAATAAATTAGCTATGAACATTTAAAGAACTATTAGATAATATTAGGGATATCTAGGTCCTTATTGAGATCTTAGTTTTTATAGTGAGCTAGGTCTTTGAAGTTGATTAATTAACATGTATAAATTGATATTTGTGTAAACTTGTAGATATCATATCCAATGGAAAGAGAGCAGCCTTTGAGACAAAAGCGTAGGAGGTCATCACATTCTTCGGGAGTTGGTGTTTGAAATGAAAATCGAATATTATCGACTTCACCTCGGGATTCAAGCTTATTGTATAGTTCACATTCATCTGATCATCGATGTGGAGATAGTGGTTGAGATGATTCCCCCTTATCATATATGGGTGAACGTGGATCTCGACCTTCTGTACGAGAGACAAACATGGAAGTAGTGCAAGGTTCGCAAGAGGCTTGTCATCCTACACAAGGTGGCGAAGGTCAAGCAAGGACGCAATATGTCCAGCTAGCTGAGGGTTGTACACCCATTACGACCTATCCATCAGATTTACCAGAGGAGATTCCATGAGAAAGTGGTCTTCAACAAACGGCCCTTGAAAGTTGTAGGGCTCACTATGACAAGCTGCAAAACGATCTTTCTAGTTTGGATTTCACTCCACAGAACAAACAAAGTATAGAAATGGTTTTGCAATCATTGCAAAAATTCATTGAGGTATATGATTATCTTGGACCAACAACAAATTGTTTTGTTGCCTTGATGCAAAGAAGAAAGGCACAGGTGATGGGTCCAGACAAGTGGGTTGTTGTGAAGGAGAGAGTGACTAGAGAATAGGCCAACTCAGTGTTCAACTTCAAAGAGGGCCTAAAGCAGAAATCATTGAAAGTGCAATATTTTAAGCACCCTGAACTTACACATTTTTTATATGATCAGTTCCTTGCAGCCTATGGTCGGTTGCCATCGAACGATGAGGTTCCTAATTATTTTGCTAGGTTTTTTATGCTGAATTTATTTTAGGAATGAAGCCAGACTATACTGATATTCATTTTGAGTTTTATGGAGTTGGAAAGGGGAGGATATGCAATCAAAAAGGTGCCCTTAGAGATACCAGTACTCTTTGACCTCCACCTCTGATATCTCGTCCACCTAGGCTTGTGTCTTACGAATCGGAGATGGAGCCTACATAACAAGTTGGGACAATTGCAAGGCATAATGTTTCCAAAGGTTTGACTTTGACATTTGTAGGACGTGACGTTGGATTGAGTCGAGAGATGGCTCGAACCACTATTCGGCAAGATTTTGTTTACAAAACAAATGATGAGTTAGATTGTATAGGCATTGAAGATCTAAAGTCCTATGCCAAGCTTTGTCGCGATATAGCTTTGGATAGAATATCTAATGACACGCCAAGTATAGGAGAGGTTTTGTACTTTCAATATATTATCTTTATTTATTTATTTTGAATTAAAATTTTTGTTACATTATATCTATGTATGATAAATTATTTTTTGATGTATAGTAATAAATATGTTACGTAAATGTTTTGTGTTTTCAGTTTTCTCGATTGTTAAATGAACATAATTTTAGAGTCTCCACTAATCAAAATGCTGGAAATGTAGAAGATCATTTTGGAGAGATATATTTAAAATTTACACATTTATATTTATGTTTGAAAGATATTTTTTTTGTTTTTAAATTTAAGTATGTATCTTATTATTAATTTGAATTATCTATGTAAGTTTCATTAGATTCGAACTTTTTAGATGATTTTCCATCTATTGTGAGCTAATGTTTTATTTTTTTTGTTTTGGTTTTAAGTTAATTGCTAAGCTTAATATTTTTTGCTTTGACTATGATTTATTTATTAACAAAATTTAAATTTTAAGGGAAGAGAACATATTGAAATTGGAGGTGAAGATATAGGTTCTTTGATGGATGTGGATATTGACACCGAGGTAATTTTGTTCATAATTGAATTGTTCTCTGATATATATGTTTAAATAGTTTAAATAATGTTTGACATTTGTAAATTGCTTTTATATATGTTGAAGCTTGGGTCTCTTTGATCTTTTCGAGGCAAAGGAAAGACTCCATTGGACGATAGTGTTGGAATTGTAAGTTAATATTTTATTTTTTTGAATTTAGTTTAAAATAGTCTAAATAATTTGTAAGATTTATAAATTGTTTTTATATATGTTGTAGCTTGGGTCTCCTCCACTTTTTAGAGGCAAAGAGAAGACTTCATTGGATGATAGAGAATTGGAGGTAATTTTGTTAATAATTGAATTGTTCTTCGATATATTAGTTTAATGTTTTAATGTTTCGATTTTAGTTTAAAATTCTTTAAATAATTTATGATATTCATAATATGTTTTTATACATGTTGTAGATTGTTACGAGTCCAAGGGAAGACCCTAGTCGAATATAGTGGTGGGCTTCCATTTAGAGAATTATTTATATTGTTATTTTTATGTAGATATATATATATATATATTGCAGTTGATTTGGACATCGATGAGCTTAATTTTTGGATTATATACATGTACATTGAACTCACATGTACATGATTGCTTTTTGGATTATATACATGTACATTGAACTCACATGTTCATGATTGTTTTTTTGGATTATATACATGTGCATTGACCTTAGATATTGTTTTTTGAATTATATATATTTATATGTAAAGGTTAGGAATGTTAGGAAGTTTTGATAGGTGCAATCTAATGTTAAGAATGAATATATGGGGAATGTTAATGTTAAGAATAAATATATGGGAAATGTTAATGTTAGGAGTGAATGTGGAAATGGGGGAATGTTAGGATTGAATGTTTTGATAGGTGCAATGCTAGGAGTGAATGTGGGAATGGGGGAATGTTAGGAGTGAATGTTTTGATAGGTGTAATCTAATGTTAAGAATAAATATATGGGGAATGAATATGGGAATGTTAATGCTAGGAATGTTACGAAGTTAATGTTAGGAATGTTAGGAGGTTTTGATAGGTGAAAATATATGAATGTTAAGAATGAATGTTAGGAAGTGTTAGGTGTTATCACTCTAGGAAACTCCTCTAGGTTGTAGCTCGAGGATGCATGGGAACTTAAACTATTTTTTGGGTTTTTTCTGAATTGGATCAAGCCAGATAACCTATATAACCTCTCACTCTCAAGACATGCATGAAGCTCACTCAATCACAAGGATTTTAGTTACAACTTGTTCAGTAGTTTGACAAAAAGGTGCAGGGATGGAGAACTCACCAGGCTGGCAAACTTACACACATAACACATGCATATAAATGGCTAAATATTTCTAAGGATGGTGTTTATAAATCAAATCTCACTAAATAACCAATAGGATGATAGCTATCGGCCCTTTAATGAATCTGAAAATTACCTAAATGCACATTCAGGAAATAAACATAGTGAAGAAAGAGATGGATGAACAAATCACAACAAAAGAGCTTATACTTAGAATAAACAAGATGAGACGCTTGATAATGGAACAGGATCATAAATCCCCAGAGTCGAACCTTTATTAATGAAATAATCATGGGCTTTATAGCCTTTTACAAAATTTACAGATCCTGAAAATCAGATCTGTTTACACAAAAATAATTGAAAGTGATAGTTTTTCCTTGATTAGGGCTTCAAACCCTTGCTAACTATTTTTTCATTTACTGTGAAGATCTAGTTCATTGAGCGGTCTTTTAATGATTGAAGTGGTCGCTGATCAATCCCACTACTGGTTTGCTATGAATTTGCCGTAAACAGCCAGTGTATCAGCATTTAACTGAAGTGCCCAGTCTTGTTCAATCCACCCGTAAATTTTCTACTTTGTCACCGCAGTCGCCAATTGGAAGCTTTGTCTTCTGTGCCATCGGCGCCTCAAGTCTGAATGCTTACCGCAGCTTCAACACTCCAAATCTCAAAACTGGCGATCTCTATCATGCGCTCGTCGGTGATCGGGAGCGGTAATAACTAAGGTATCGAAGCCTTTTATCTGAACATTGCTGCTACATAGTCTTTAGTTTCTCTAATCGCCGAAATTTTCATCTTCTCGCGGAGGCCTCAGCCTGTCTTTTTTCCACCTTTGTGGCTCTTTGGTAGGCTAACTTGCCAATCATTAGTCCCTTGATCCTCCGATCACCGCAGTTTTCCTTTGGTCGTGAAAGCCATAGTCTATCTTTCTTCCGTCGTTGCAGCTCTTTAGTAAACTAACTCACCGACAATTAGTCTTTTCAAGCTCCGACGTGTAGTTTTCATTCCCTCCAATCGGTGATGATTTTGATTTATCGGCTGCCTTTAATCATTATATTCTTTGTAGTTGCGGAACTTCTAGTCACTGTATTCTCCGTAGTTGCGGCTCCTCAGAGAACTAATTCACCGATGGTTTCTCTGTAGTTCTTTCAATCGTCACAGAGCTACTTGGTTTTAAACTTTTTGACGATTAGTCTTTAGTCCTTCTGATCGTCGACGATTTCTTCTTCTTGCAGAAGCCATAGTCTGTAAGTCTTCCGTCGTTTCTATGCCGTAGTGGACTAACTCGCCGATGCTTTTAAATTTTTCAAGTCTCGAACTAATTTTGTCGCTGTTGGAGGTGAGTAGGAGTTTCCATCAGAGCCTTTAATCATTGTTTTCTCCGTCATTGTAGCTCCCTAGTGGACTATTTTGTCGCTCCGTTGTTCTTAGTTCTTTCGACTGTCGACAAATTTCTTCTATTGTCGTGCTATCGGAATGTTTCTTGTCATCCATCGGAAGCCATAGTATTTCTGCTTCCCGCCGTTGTGGCGCCTTTGGGAAGTATTTACAACCTCCGATGGCTGTTAAAAACGGCTTCGATGGTGTTCAAAAAGTTTCAGCAATACGTCTATCGGCCGATGGGGTCTTCCACTTGCTATTTATCTTCCATCTTTCGATGGCTAATGAGATGTTCTGATCCTCTCCCAAGCCACTGAAAGCTACAGCCTTGTGAAATTTGCATAAAAAATAGAGTTCTTCAAAACTGTTAGTGATCTTCATATCCTTCATACTATGAAAAATAAATTTATTTTATTTGGGAGATAACAACTGGCTCCTACTCGGGGATGGGAACCTCCCTGTGAGGTCCCAAGAAACCCAGACCAAAATTCCTTTCCTGAAAAAGAATAAATAAATCTATCTTCTAGTGTTCCATTGGGCATGGAGTCATTTGTCTTCTATAACTGATCTGTTGCACCCTACCTGTAGCCTGCTTTGCTTATTCATGAAAACAACTGAAAATGACCTAGCTGCTCATATTAAGAGCTTATTTTCCTATCTACTCCTACTCCTAATTCTAATCAGTAGATCTTTATTATCATGTGACATCATGCTTCCAATGGAGCCAGGTCAGAAGCTGATTTGCTGAACTTATCCCTGATCTTGACCCAAAACATAAATGAAACCCTAGCATGCAACAATGTAGTTTTGAAGGGTGACGGAACGAACCATCTTCTAACAAAAATATTTTGATATCTACGCTGGTTATAAGTTCCAGATAGTCAACAACAGGGTCATAAAAACCAACAAGAAATACCTTTTTATGTTGCTGATCCTTTCCTTCACTGATGTCAATGTTGAATGTGGATTGCTCAACCTTTGTCTGATAAAAATGTAAGCTCAACAGTTGATCTGAATCTTCCTGCTCCTCTTCACATAATCCGAATTCATCATGATGATAGGCTGGCTTATCACAGCTAACAATTTCCTCTTCCACAATGATATCTTTGTAGGACATACCAAAACTAAAAAGATGTGTATTAGACTTTTGAGCAGAAGATTCAGAACAAGCATTTATCATACAATTCACACCTTTTTTATCATCTCTCTACTGAAAAGAGGAACTAGATGAATTTTGCGTAAACAATAAGTCTTCACAAATTTTAACCTCTTCTTCCTCATCACTGTATTCATTGGATATAGGAGTGTTAAGATAAGATCCTAATGACAGAGATGAAGGCTCTTGTATAGGAGTATCAGCAATAAAATTTTGAAACAGATCTGGAAAAATATTACCTAGTTCCTTGTCATGATTTGAAGCCACATGTTCATAAGGAGAAGGAATATCTTCCTAATGTTCTAGCTAGAGATTAGATAGTTTCTGGAAATCTTGCTCCTCTTGGTTACTGTAAATTTCCTTGATTTGCAAATCTGGAAACTGCAAGCTATCCTGACTAATTTCAATGATCATTTGACCAGCAGAAAGCTGATCATTTCCATGTGTAGTTAAAGAAATCAATTTCTCAGATTCGCCACAATCATATTTAACTATGGTAGGAAAACCTTCAACTCCTTTGTAATTCATTTCTACTTAATGTTTATGGGAAAGTACCTCATTGTGAAAGTTATAAGAGAGATGAGGGAGATATTCTTCTCTATTGACCTTTTCTTCCTGAGAATGCAACTTATATTCTTCACAACAATTATCGAATGCAAAATCATCTGAATAGTACCTTTTACAGTGCTTAGTGAATGCCCAATGAAAATATTTCAATGATGAAATACTAGAAGGAGGCAAAGAAAAATACCACCGACGAGCATCACCACATAATGAATACATGAACATCTTCATGTTGCTGATCTAATATGTCCATGCATTCATGAGACTTGAGGAGGTGTTCTGCAGGATTGTCTTCTTCCTCCTCCTTGAAGATAGGTAAAAAATCTCCCCATTCAGACATATCGGGCACTGGATGTGGGAAACCAGGAATGAAATAGAAGTCAAGAGGTGCAAACCTCCGAGCCAAAAGAGAAGCAAATTCTTTTGACATCTTACTATTGTGGAGTCGCCACTGAATTCGTCTTTCATGGAGTCACCCGGGAATAGATCTTCACAAGCAATAGTGCTTGAAGATGCCCAAACCCTAAAAATTCATGGGGATTTAAGAGTTTCAGTAGAAGAAAAATCACCATAAAGATTTCTTGAAATACCTAATGTAGCTTTTTGTGTAGTACTGCTGGTCTATCTTAGTAAAGGCCTAGCTTTCCTCAAGATTTCTTCTGGATCTGAAACGGGTGTTGCAGGTGGCCCTTTTTGGTTTTCTCTGGTACTTGGTCTTCTTGAAGCCACCTTATATCAATGGAGTCGCTATATAGATGATTACAACCGTAATAATGTCCAAACCTTGTCTATCATCAAAGCATGGATCTATGTCGTATCCCAGGGAAGCTGAGCTTCAATATCCTCTCCCCGGCAACGGCGCCACTTTGTTATCACTCTAGGAAACTCCTCTAGGTTGTAGCTCGAGGAGGCCTGGTAACTTAAACTATTTTTTGGGTTTTTTCTGAATTGGATCAAGCCAGATAACCTATATAACCTCTCACTCTCAAGACATGCATGAAGCTCACTCAATCACAAGGCTTTTAGTTACAACTTGTTCAGTAGTTTGACAAAAAGGTGCAAGGATGGAGAACTCACCAGGCTGGCAGACTTACACACATAACACATGCATATAAATGGCTAAATCTTGCTGAGGATGGTGTTTATAAATCAAATATCACTAAATAACCAATAGGATGACAGCTATCGGCCCTTTAATGAATCTGAAAAATACCTAAACGCACACTCAAGCAATAAACATAGTAAAGAAAGAGATGGCTGAACAAATCACAACAAAAGAGCTTATACTTAGAATAAACCAGATGAGACGCTTGATAATGGAACAGGCTCATAAATCCCCAGAGTCAAACCTTTATTAATGAAATAATCATGGGCTTTATAGCCTTTTACAAAATTTACAGATCCTGAAAATTAGATCTGTTTACACAAAAATAATTGAAAGTGATAGTTTTTCCCTCATTAGGGCTTCAAACCATTGCTAACTATTTGTTCATTTACTGTGAAGATCTATTTCACTGAGTGGTATTTTAATGATTGAAGTGGTCGCTGATCATTCCCACTACTGGTTCGCTGTGAATTTGTCATAAACAGCCAGTGTATCAGCATTTAACTGAAGTGCCCAGTCTTGTTCAATCTGCCCGCAAATTTTCTACTTTGTCATCGCAGTCGTTGATCGAAAGCTTTGTCTTGTGTGCCATCAGCGCCTCGAGTCTAAATGCTTGCCGCAACTTCAGTGCTCCAAATCTCAAAACTGGCGGTCTCTATCACGCGCTCGTCGGTGATCAGGAGTGGTAATAGCTAAGGTATCTGAGCCTTTTATCTGAACATTGCCGCTATGTAGTCTTTAGTTTCTCTGATCGCCAAAATTTTCATCTTCTCACGGAGGCCTCAGCCTGTCTTTTTTCCGCCATTTCAGCTCTTTGGTAGACTAACTCGCCGATCGTTAGTCCCTTGATCCTTCGATCGCCCGTTTTTCCTTTGGTAGCAAAAGCCATAGTCTATATTTCTTCCATCGTTGCGGCTGTTTAGTAAACTAACTCACCGACAGTTAGTCTATTCAAGCTCCAACGCGTAGTTTTCATTCCCTCCGATCAGCGATGATTTTGATTTATCGGCTGCCTTTAATCATTATATTCTCTGTAGTTGCGAAACTTCTAGTCACTGTATTCTCCACAGTTGTGGCTCCTCAAACAACTAATTCGTCAACGGTTTCTCTGTAGTTCTTTCGATCATCGCGGAGCTGCTTGGTTTTAAACTTTTCGATGATTAGTCTTTAGTCCTTCTGATCGCCGACGATTTCTTCTTCTTGCGGAAGCCATAGTCTGTAAGTCTTCCACCGTTTCGACACCGTAGTGGACTAACTCACCGATGCTTTTAAAGTTTTCAAGTCCCGAACTGATTTCGTCACTGTCGGAGGTGAGTAGGAGTTTCCATCGGAGCCTTTAATCATTGTTTTCTCCGCCGTTGCGGCTCCCTAGTGGACTATTTTTCTGCTCCGTTGTTCTTAGTTCTTCTGACTGCCGACAAATTTCTTCTATTGTCATGCTATCAGAATTTTTCTTGTCATCCATCGAAAGCCATAGTCTTTCTACTTCCCACCATTGCGGCACCTTTGGGAACTAGCTCATCGATTGTTAGTCTTTACAACCTCCGATGGCTGTTAAAAACTGCTTCGATGGTGTTCAAAATTTTTTAGCAATACGTCTATCGGCCGATGGGGTCTCCCACCTGCTATTTATCTTCCATATTTCGGTGGCTAATGAGATGTTCTGATCTTCGCCCAAGCCACCAAAAGCTACAACCTTGTGAAATTTGCATAAAAAATAGAGGTCTTCAAAACTGTTAGTGATCTTCATATCCTTCATACTATCAAAAATAAATTTATTTTATTGGGGAGATAACATTAGGAATGTTATGAAGTTTTGATAGGTGTAAATATATGAATGTTAGGAAGGTGTAAAATATTTTTAATGTTGAGAAGTTAAGAATGTTAGGAATGTTAGGTATGTTATGAAGTTTTAGGTGCAAATATATGAATGAATGTTAAGAACGGTTAGGAATGTTAGGAAGTTTTGATAGGTGCAAATATATGAATGAATGTTAGGAAATGTTCAGAATGTTAGGAAGTTTTGATAGGTGCAAATATATGAATGTTAGGAAAGGTTAGGAATGTTAGGAAGTTTTGATAGGTGCAAAATATATGAAAGTATGTATTATTAAGTTTATGTATGATTGTAGATGTAAAATATTTTCAGTGTTGAGAAGTTGAGAATGTTAGGAATGTTAGAAAGTTTTGATAGAAATATTTTTTATTACTAAGGTAAAATTAGCAACTTGATTTTGAATTCTAATATTTTTTATCACTAAGGTAACATTAGCAATTTAATTATAATATTTATTTTATGTTCGTTACAAGAAAAGAAAAAGAGCACTACAAAGTTGCAGTAGTGAGGAAACTACAAATAGCATTCCTATAACCCCCCAGGATTTAAAGAAAGGTGATGAAATGAATACAGAAAAACAAAAAGAAATACTTGTAGACTTATAGGGAGAATTCAAAAATTTAAGGCCCCCCATGTTTGATGGAGAATTTGAGGAAGCAATAGAATCTTGGTTGTTAAATATCAAACACAATTTTCAAGTGTACATATATGATGATAATTTGAGGGAACCTTTATCTTTTTTTTCAGCTGAGCGGAAAATATGCTCTGTGGTGGAAGGAGGCTAAAAGTGTCAGTAACATACGTCGTAAAGAATTGAGTTGGAATTTTTTTTTTAAACTATTTAAAAAATGTATATGTCAGAACGATATTATGATGAGAAAGCCCAATAATTCAATGATTTGAGACTAGGATTGTTAACCATGGAAGAATTCGTAACCGAGTTTGTAAATTTACAACGTTATGTACCATACCTAAGAGTTGAAAAAGCTAAGGTATACAGTTTTATCAGTTGTTTACCCCCAGTGTATAAGGAAAAGATTGTCTTTGAAATTCCTAAACAATGGATGAAGCAATTAGAAAGGCCTATTTGTGCTACCATTTGTTTAAAGAAAGATCCAAATTGAGTAGAAGTTGGAAAAATAAAAAAAAATTCAAAAGATCGATCAACATAGGAAGGGATTTAAACCCTCACCTTTTGGAAAAGGAACAAGAGGTCATACTGATAACAATTACAATAGGTGAGGTTCAACCAATAGCAATGGGGTAAAGAGTAGAAAAAATCCAGTGGAGGATGGAATAGTAACTTGTAAGCATGTTGCAGGAAGCTTCTACTATGAATGACATAGATAGGAATATTCCTATAGTTAATGTTTCTTTGGAATATCGGCAAGCGGACCATCAATCCACCATGTTGAAAGTAGAAGGTAAAGTTTTGAACATACATGTTTCTATACTTATCGATTCAAGATCTAGTTTAAGTTACATTGCACCAAAAGTAGTTGAAAAGTGTAAACTTAGTAAGGAAAAACAAAAAAATGCATGGTTGGTATAGCTGGCAATAAGGGTAAAAAGGAAAGTTACAGAGATAGTTAAAGATTTTTTATTAGGTTTTAATGACTTAGATACCTCAGTTAATTTAAATATACTTCCCCTAGGATTCTATGACATTTTGATAGGTATGGATTGGCTAAAATCTCATAAAGCTGTTATTGACTATTTGCATAAAAATTTTAGTAGTGTGGATGAGGAGGATAAGTATTTTTTGAGGACTGGAAATTTGTAGGAAACAATAGCAAGGGATTCTCCCAGTCAACATTCCCAACTAGCCCATGACTATTTGGTGTAGGGAATCCATCCGGTTTGTGGTCCGGCTATCGTAGGTCAAGTAACAAAAACAAAGGGTTTTACCTATTGCGACCCAGTCCACCGTATATATTTTTGTATTTTTGACTTTAAGTATGATATGCAAGTGCCTATCTAAGATGCATATTGATAAAGAATGCAAGCAGTGGTCACAATGTGATGCGCAGGTTCTTACCTCTCGTCTTAGACTCTCTCACATCTAAATCACACACAACTAGAAAAACAACACTAACTAAGTTGTCCCTAGGGAGCAAGATATTAATTCATGAGTAATGTAATACTGTTCACATGTTAAGATAAATCACAGTTAGTTGTTCTTAGAATAAAAACACATAAACATGAATAAAGATATACATGACAAGATAGCTCATCAACCGTTAAAACCTCCATTACTCCTAGTGGAAATTATCACAGAATAAACCAGAGAACATTCAAATAAGAACATAGGTTCAAAAAGTTAGAACGTTCTCACAGTTAATGAAACACAGTTGAAAACGAAATAGTTCCCATTCAACATTGTTCATTTAATCACATTCGAACATTCCACACAGCACATTCTCCAACAGGAAAAATTTGTAATTTATTATTGTAAAACGAAGTACTTCCTCTTACAACAAGTGGTTCACAAGTTTCTCCAAGGAAAAAATCCCTCCTTCCCTCTAACTTTCCTATATTTATACAAAAACCACAAAACCTTTGGGCTGCCCCTCCTAGGTGACCTTTGGGCTCCCCAAACCGTTTAATCTCACAATTTTGTCCCTTTGTGAGTGCTCATGATTCATATAATTCATTACATTTCGGATTTAGACTTATGAGAACTTCATAAAACGGGACTAGCTCGGTAACTGATGAACCTTTCCAAGCCTGGGCCTCTGTTGCTATAGATTCTGCTTTGTCTTTTATTTGTCCTTTTTAAGATCCCGTTGATCTCAGAACATCTCTACCTATCAATTTTTATCCAACTTCCTTCTTCTTTGTCCTTCAGCTATGTCGTCTTTACAGCAGTAATCTGAAGAATATTCTAAGTCCGTCTGCAGTTAAAACGAAATTCATCATTAATTCGTACTGCATCTTTTCAACAAACGTAAACCATATTAACAATAAAACTGATCATCAAAAAGAGGCCCTGTACTGCGCTCTCATCATGAAAACCTTAAAATGATAGAAAATGAAACCTTCGCCACCCATCAGATAGGGTAAAAAACACACACATAATAGGCGGGAAAAACCTTCACCGGCGGGAAAAATCACTAAAGCATTGACAAGATAGTTTAATTAACATTCGCAACGGCGGGATTCAAACAAACAGCGAGTTCCACAAGACCATCAAGTCTATCGACGTTGGAAAGACTAAATACTAAAGCATCGGGCGGAAAAACTCCTTGTCGACGAACAGAACGACATAAAGATCGAGTGGTTAGTGCATTACGCAGCCGCAATGGCGGAAGATGGAAATAATACGGGCTCCGTAGCAAATAAAAAATATTGGCGAAAACCATAACAAAACATCGATGAGTGGATCAGTTATAAGGCAGACATTTAGTTCGCTCGGGAGCCGCAATGGCGGAAAGTAATCAAACTACCACCTTCGATCAAAGGCATAAAATTTTTCGATATGGTGCAGAAACATCATGAAAACGATAAGTGTTCGGAAAATCTTAAGGTTGTGTAGCGGTATAAAAAGTTGGTCTCATCTCCAAAACAACGGCGTCATAGAGATCAAAAACCCTGACTCAAACTTCAACCAACCTCTGACAGTGCAAAGCAAGTCAAAATAATAACATCACGGCATCAAAAAAGTCAAAGCTATCTGTTAGAACATTCATCGTTCAGCTTCCGCAATGGAGGCTCGGTAGGGAAATATGGCTCTGATGGATTGTTTAAATGACCTCTTAACAACCAAAAATGTTAAGTTCCAAAAGAATTTCGGCTGGGAAGCGATGAAAAAGTTTGTTTCTTGTCCGACACCGCGGCTGCAAAGAGAATTAAAACTTTGATTTGAATAGAAATGGACTTTCGATAGCACTGAAAGAAATCATTCAGATCAAAGGACAACATTTTCAGATCGAACTTTAAACTCTACGACCCAAATCATTTGTAGACACAAGCAATTTTCCGAAAAGCATGAAAACAGTTGAACTCAAAATAATTTAAACTTGTAGTAGAGGGAAAACAAAAACAGAGTTCATGGATCCAAACAATTTTAGGCAAGATAAAAATTAAAAGGAGGGTCCAAAATTTCAAAATTTGGGAAAACAGTTGCAGCTGCAACAATTGGCGACTACCTGGTGAACCTAGACCTCTGGACAATTTCTTCCTTAAGTAACATACTATTTGACAATAAAACCAACATGTTGAATTCTTATAGATGTCTAGATTTCCCAAATGGAAAATATATGTACTTTTAATCATTGATGATAGTCCAATTTAGGAGAATGGAAACCAAGATTTCCAAGTCAAGCTAACTCTTTTGAGGCCAGGAAGATGAGTTTCATTTATTACCTTTGTCTTCAGGTAGCTTCCAACTTGGACACCATAGGATTGTAACATATGGTAAACAAAAATATTCATTTGTTCCTCATTCCCATGCCATTTTGCACTTTTTATGCTTCTGGACTTTTGTCCTTTTCATATGAGTCCTCCTGCATGCCTTTCTTTCTGAATTTTTTATTCAGGCTCCTCTATCCATAGTGTCCTTTTGTGTGAGAGATGTATTTCACTTTCATCTCACAGATGAAGAAGAACTTTTGGCAATTTAGTACTTATATGGTTCAGTACTTTGTTTTGATACATATTGCTTTCATAGGAGTTTTGACTCTTATCTGCCTTTTGGCTTTCAATTCTTGACATGGGATCATTTATATATAATATAATGTTTACCTTGCTTACTTTCCTTGGGTCTTTTGCTGTCACTCCCTAGGACATTTTAAACGTGAGATGGATGGAGCCTCAAAATAGTATTCTAGACCTTTTGATCCTGGTTTATTTTACAAGGATTAAGTAGGACTTCAATGTGTTCATAGCCATTCAGAAAAACTGCTAAACTAGAAGAAATTCTTTCAGATAAAAATAGTACACAGTTTTACACTCAAGGATTTTAGTTAATCTAGAATTCTGATGCTCTCCATGCAACCAAAATTTTTCCTCTTTTATTGAAACCAACCAAAATCTAACTAAAACCAACAAAAATAAAATAAATCAAACAAAGCAAATTATTTATGTACAAAACAAAAGAACAAAAACAAAAACTCAGGAAAAATAAGGTTTGAGAACTAAACCATTTAATGGTAAGTTCTCTTCCCACCCCTGTAAATCTTGCAATTTATAGGTTGAGGGGCCAAGTTTTTCCGCAATCTGGAAAGGGCCTACCCATAACTGTTGAAATTTCATGTGTTTTCCTTTCTCATCATGGGGGTGGTCCCATTTGAGAACCAAATCTCCCACCTCGAATTCTTTTGTTCCAACTTTGTGTTTATCAAACCATCTCTTTACTACCTCATGTTATTGTTTAAAACGTTCTCTAGCCCTAGATCTAGATTCCTCTGCCTTCAAAAGATTATGTATCCTTATCTGCAAGACTTCATTATCTGATCCTCTGGATTCCTGAGCTATTATGGAAGAGGGTAGCATGATACTGGGGGGTAGAATGGCCTCTTTTCCATAAACAAGGGTATACGGGGACACACCTAACGAAGTCTTGGGGGTGACCCTATCAGCCCAAAGAGCATTTGGTAATGCTGAGTGCCAACTCCTCTGATTTTCTATCACCGTCTTTTTTAAAATCCTAATCAGATTCTTGTTCATAGATTCAGCCAAACCATTTCCCTGTGGATAGTAATTTGCAGAGTAATGCAACTTAATTCCTTTCTCATGAGCAAATGTAGTTAATCTAATTGAGGAAAAGTAAGTAGCATTATCGGAAACTAAAGAAATTGGAACTCCAAACCTGGTCATAATATGATCTTGCAAGAAGTCCATGACCGCATCTTCACTTAATTTACGCAACGAAATGGCTTCGACCCAATGAGTGAAGTAGTCAGTTGTCGTCATAATATATTTGTGTTGCAAGGAAGAATTTGGCTTTATCTCTCCAATGATGTCCATACCCCACTGCTCAAAACGTTCTGTTATCATTACAAGCTTTAATGGCCCTGCTGCTTTAACTTGTCTTCCACCACACCTTTGGCAGATGTCGCACTTTCTGACATGAGCATGTGCATCTTTGAATAGTGTGGGCCAAAAGTATCTAGCTATGAGAATTTTATGTGCTATTGTATCTTCGGAGAAATTTCCTCCAGTAGGCCCATCATGTAAGTCTATCATTACCTTCTTCGCATATTCTTTCTCTAAGCATCTAAGAAGAACTCCATCATAATTCTTTCTAAATAATATTCCTTCAACAATCTAATATGAGGATGATTTAAGACGCATTGCTCTTCTTTGCTTAGAATTCCAATGTTTCGATAACAATCCTGCCTAAAGTTAATGCACAAGGTCTCGATACCAAGAGTTCGGTGCTGTGAAAAGAGGACATACATCCATCAAATGTAACTCAGCTTCGTTCTCCCAGCTCTTTTCTTCATTGTCTTTACTTTCAGTCAGTAGTTTGCACAATCCCTGCCCTTTAACTATGGAGGCTGGCTTGAATTCGAGGTCATACTCCTGTAGAGCTGTTACCCAGTTGCCTCTTCTTTCTCCTAACTCTTTTTGTACGAAAAGAGACCTCACAGCTGGGTGTGGAACGATTACCTTTGTCCGGTTCTTAAGTATGTATGGCCTGAATTGTTTTACCGCTTTGAACATGGCATAAGCTTGTTTATCCACAGCTGGGTAATTCAATTTGGCCCCTTGCAGACCGGTGCTCATAAATTATATGGGGAACTCATCTCCACCATCTTCCTTCTGGGTAAGCATAGCTGCTAGTGAATCATCAGATGCGAAAGTGTACAAAATAAAATCTTTCTCAAAATCTGGACTTTTGAGGGAGGGTGCATGCACAATAGCTGTTTTAATTTTACTAAATGCGTTCTTCTCTACATCAGTCCACTTGAATTGTACACTTTGATTTACCATTTGCTAAAAAGGTTTAACAATTTGAGTGAAATATGGCACAAACCTTCGCACGAAATTTATTGTCCCCATAAATGACTGCATGCCCTTTTTATTATGGGGTAGAGGAATCTGTTCAATAGATTTGATCCTCTCTGGGTATATGGAGATCCCTTTCTTAGATACCACGTGGCCCAACAACTTACCTTCGGTAACGGCAAACACACACTTTTTGGGGTTTAGTGAGATACCATATTTTTGGCAGCGTTCAAAAATATGCTTTAGATGAAATGTGTGTTCCTCTCTTTCCTTTGAGAATATCGTGATGTCATCAAGGTATACTACAGCACTGCATCCAATTGGACCGCAGAAATCTATGTCCATAACCCTCTGGAAATTAGCTCCAGTGTTTATGAGTCCAAAGGGCATCCTTCTATAAGCAAAAGTTCCCCACCTGGTTCTGAATGTTGTTTTAAGTCTGTCTTCTTCAGCTACTAATACTTGATTGTAGCCTGAGAATCCATCTAATAAAGAGAATAGTTCAGAACCCGAAACCATTTGCAATATCTATTCCATGGATGGAATAGGATAATTGTCTTTATCTGAAGCGCGATTTAAGTTTCTGAAATCCACACATATCCTAATTTCTCCGAATTTCTTCCTTACCGATACCAGATTTGAAACCCATTCCGAGTGTCTAACCTTGAAGATAATTCTAGCATCCAATAGTTTCTTAACTTCATTCTGGATTAAAGGTTCTAATTTTGGATGCATTTTACTTTAAGGCTATTGATAAGGTTTGATTCCAGATCTGATGGGGATAACATGTTGGATAATATTGGTGTCATATGTCTTCAGATCTTCATACGTCCAGGACAAAACATCTTTGTATTGTTTGAAAAGACTGATAAACTTATTCCTTTCACCTGGGGAGCAACATTTTCCCAAATTCACATATTTAGGCCCAATTTTAGTCCCCAAATTAATCAAATCGAACTGTAGAGGTGAGCTATGAGTCTTCACATTCACTGGCCTCCTGAATTTCTCGTTTAAATCAAACATTAGCTCCAAAGTCCTGACTCCTTTAAGAATAAAATTATCGAATTTTAGCTCGGCTTGATGTTCTTCATCATCAATAATCACCCCTTTGAAGGTCTCGTCATTTGTCAGGCATTCTATAATTTGTTGATCATCATCAAAATCTCGTAGATTGGTAATCATATCTGGAACTGAAGGCCTGAAAAGCAATTCAACAGAGCACTGATTATTAAAGGGCACAAGCCTCGTAGCTGAGGTGGCCAACAAGTCAGCTGCTGCATTCTTAAGTCTTGGAATCGATACAATGTTAAATGCATTAAAACATTTAAGTAAATCCCATACTTCATTTTGATAATCTTTTAAATGAGGATAAATGCAATGTATTTGATTTCGAATTTGTTTCACAATTATTTCAGAATCTCCAAGCACTTTCAGATTTTTTGCCTTTAATTCAATTGCTTTTCTTAGTCCCTGAACTAATGCTTCATATTCAGCTGTGTTATTGGTACATTCAAACTCTAACCTACATGGAAGAAAATGTTTGTTTTTCTTAGGGTCAATCAGGACACAACCGGCTCCTGACCCCTCTAAATATTTAGAACCATCAAAGAAAAACGTCCAAAAATCGCTAACCACTACTGTGTGAGAATTAACATCTACATTTACAACTAATTCTACTATTTTACAATCAATTTCATCAGCTTGTGAAAACCGAAGGAGATCAGGTTGAGCGTGTGATGTATCGCTGGCTTCTTCCGCTTGATAGTTTCCCGGTTCTAGCTCAATAAAGTAATTTCCCAAAACAGAATCCACTGGTTCGTTTTTACATTTGAACTGAGTAACATTGTGTTTCATGTGGGGCTCCCTCAAAACTTTAATTTGATTTGGGATTCCTTTATATGGTAGCCACAGATGTGACCAGTCCGAGGAAAAATATCCATTCAGCTTTGCGAACCAATCTCTGCTCAAAACAAGTCCATAAGCTTCCGGTATGTCAGCCACCACAATATCAATGAATTGACATATCTTATCATTTGAAGATAAGTGAATGAGAACATCCTCCATTTCCCCAATTACCTTCACATTCGTTCTATCCAACTTAACGACCCTCCAGGTAGATGGTTTAGGTTGCCCATTTATCTTTTTTCAGACCGGCAATGGCATGACGTTGACTGATTCCCTCGAGTCTACTAGGCAGTTATGCATGTTGTGGTTGAAAATTTCAAAAGTAAGGAGAAAAGGTGGATTCTTGCTTTTAGGCTTACCTCCCATACTTGCTTCACCAATTTCTTCTTCTTGGGGTTGATTGTCAATGGGAAGCCTCTCCTCTAATACTTCAATTGCTTTCAATAGATTTTCTTTCTGCTGCGGTACATTGCACATTTCAAATAATGAGATGTTTGCCTTTACCTTTTTTATATCCTCCACAATGTCATAATCCATCTTATGTCCTGTGAGATTTGGTTTAACATTATTTATCTTTTCTTCATTGGGCTTAGTAGGCATGTTGATCTATCTAGGATTTTGACTGGTGATGGTAAATTCTGGAATTTTATTAGCTGAGGAGTTGTTTTGAAATTTCTTAACATTCTTTTGAAGTCTCTTGATCTTTGGGAGCATAAGACTGCTTACCTTAATCAACCCCTAGCTTCTCGTCGTTACATTTGTTTCCAGGATGTCCTTGTGTCTTAGATCCTTTTCTTCCTCTGCATCAAACAACGATACACCGTCCCATAAAACCATGGCCTCATCCTCCTATTTTTCTGTTCATTTATTGTTGTCTTTCCCTTCTTCATCGTTGTCTTTAGTTAATTTGGAATCCAATAGTTGATTCATGACCAACGTCATTGAATTTATCCATTGAGGACAATTCTTTTCAGAATGGGGTTGTTGGTGGAAAGTGCAAAAGTTATCCATTCCTACCTCCGTTAAGTTCATAGATGCAGGGCTGTGCGGAGGGGTTTGGGATTGATTGTTATCTTCCCTTTTCTTGTAATAAGGCTTATAAAACTTTTGGGCTTCCTTTTCCTTTTCCAAGTCTATGATTCTGTTAGAGAGCTTCTGCATCATCTTCGCCATTCCTTCAAAATCTGGTGATTGCTCCTCTTTAGGCTTAGTAAATAACAAAGCTTTCCTCCCAACATTTTTTTCTCCTGATCGTTTAGGATAATCTTCGATGCTTTCTTTTTCAGCCTCTACTTTCTCCGCTTCTTCATAAATCTTTGCTAGCATAGGCTTGGCTTTCATTTTGGCAAACATGGCCAACTCGGGTCCTAGAGCTGAGGTATAATATTCAATTAGAACTTTATCCGAGGGTTTGTCAACTTCAAAAAAATTCTTAAGATAGGTTCCGAATCTTTGGGTAAAACTATGCACCTTCTCTTTTCTTTCTTTCTTTAAGGCGCACAGTCCTTTCATGAGAGTTGCATGAGTTTTTTGGGTTGCATACTTACTTCTAAAAATCCTTTCAAAGGTATCCCAATCTGGGATAGAGTTTGCAGGAAAACCAAAGTACCATGATGCTGCTGCTCCTTTAAGGGTATGCGGAAAAAGCCTGCAAATGACATCCTCATGTTCCCTGTCCCTCAATCCTTCTATTGCCAAATAAAAACTTTGTAAATGGTCATCTACTAGCATATTCTCATTTGTATCAAACTTAGGCAGCATCTTTTCAAAAGCTTGAGGTAAGTCATGCAATGGAGGTGTCAGGTTCAAGGGTGATCTGGCTTTCCAAGCCAGTGGTGGATTTGGTGGGTTAGGTGGTTGGTTTGTATTTACACCTGCCATGAGTCTGGGTGAAGAGTGAGGAGGTGAAGGAATAGGATTCCGCACAGGTGAACAATAAGGTGTGTTTGGGCCTATTTGATTCAAAGGCTGAACAACCTCCTGTAATGCTCCTTCTACTAACTCTTCCAAGTCTCCAACCAACATTGAATCTTCCAAGATGGGACGGTCTTTCTTCTTGTATTCTCTTCAGGGTAAATCAGGGATAATGGGTAATCCTCCAATACTCTTTACATAAGCCCGTGTGTGTCTTCTCAGATCATTTACTACTTGGTTGTCCACAACAAACAAATTTTCTCTATTCTCTTCAGTATTTGGATTAGGAAACAAACTGCTTTCAAAACTATCACTGGTGGAGTTATTTCAAGGAAATGGATTTCCCCGGCCAGCCATGCACTGGCGGCCCTCCTTCTAGCACCAGAAATTGTTGAGGCCTGGAAATTCACAGGCAACAACAACAAGGGATTCTCCCCAGTCAACGTTCCCAACTAGCCCGTGACTGTTTGGTGTAGGGAATCCATCCGGTTTGCAGTCTGGCTACCGTAGCTCAAGTAACAAAAACAAAGGGTTTTACTGATTGTGGCTTGGTTCACCGTATATATTTTTGTATTTTGACTTAAGTATGATATGCAAGTGCCTATCTAAGATGCAGATTAATAAAGAATGCAAGGAGTGGTCACAATGTGATGTGCAGGTTCTTACCTCTCGTCTTAGACTCTCTCACATCTAAATCACACACAACTAGAAAAACAACACTAACTAAGTTTTCCCTAGGGAGCAAGATATTAATTCATGAGTAATGTAATACTATTCACATGTTAAGATAAATCATAGATAGTTGTTCTTAGAATCAAAACACATAAACATGAATAAATATATACATGACAAGATAGCTCATCAACCGTTAAAACCTCTATTACTCATAGTGGAAATTATCACAGAATAAACCAGAGAACATTCAAATAAGAACATAGATTCAGAAAGTTAGAACGCTCTCACAATTAATGAAACACAGTTGAAAAAGAAATAGTTCCCCTTCAACATTGTTCATTTAATCACATTCGAACATTCCACATAGCACCTTCTCCAACAGGCAAAATTTGTAATTTATTATTGTAAAACGAAGTAGTTCCTCTTACAACAAGTGGTTCACAAGTTTATCCAGGGAAAAAAACCCTCCTTCCCTCTAACTTTCCTATATTTATACAAAAACCACAAAACCTTTGGGCTACCCCTCCCAGGTGACCTTTGGGCTCCCCAAACCGTTTAATCTCACAATTTTGTCCCTTTGTGAGTGCTCATGATTCATATAATGCATTACATTTCGGATTTAGACTTATGAGTACTTCATAAAACAGGACTAGCTCAGTAACTGATGAACCTTTTCAAGACTAGGCCTCTGTTGCTATCGATTCTACTTTGTCTTTTATTTGTCCTTTTTAAGATCTCGTTGATCTCAAAACATCTCTGCCTATCAATTTTCAGCCAACTTCCTTCTACTTTTTCCTTCAGCTATGTCGTCTTTGTAGCAGTAATCTGAAGAATCTTCTAAGTCCGTCTGCAGTTAAAACAAAATTCATCATTAATTCGGACTGCATCTTTTCAACAAACGTAAACCATATTAAAAATAAAATTGATCATCAAAAAGAGGCCCTGTACTGTGCTCTCGTCGCGAAAACCTTAAAATGATAGAAAATGAAACCTCCGCCACCCATCAGATAGGGTAAAAAACACACACAAAATAGGCGAGAAAAACCTTCACCGGCGGGAAAAATCACCAAAGCATCAGCAGGATAGTTTAATTAACAGCCACAATGGCGGGCTTCAGACGGACAGTGAGTTTCGTGAGACCATCAAGTCTATTGGCGTCGAAAAGACTAAATACTAAAGCATCGGGCGAAAAAACTCCTTGTCGGCGAACGGAACGACATAAACGTCGGGTGGTTAGTGCATTACGCAGCCGCAATGGAGGAAGATAGAAAGACTACGGGCTCCACGGCAAATAAAACATATCGGTGAAAACCATAACAAAACATCGGCGAGTGGAGCAGTTATAAGGTGGACATTTAGTTAGCTCGAGAGCCACAATGGCGGAAAGTAATCAGACTACCACCTTTGATCAAAGTCATCAAACTTTTCGATATAGTGCAGAAACATCATGAAAATGTTAAGTGTTCAGAAAATCTTAAGGTTGTGCAGCGGTCTAAAAAGCTGGTCTCATCTCCAAAATAGCGGTGTCATAGAGATCAAAAACCCCGACTCAAACTTCAACCAACCTTCGAGAGTGAAAAGCAAGTCAAAATAATAACATCACGGCATCGAAAAATTCAAAGCTATTCGTCATAACATTCATCGTTCAGCTTCCACAACAGAGGCTCCATAGGGAAATATGGCTCCGATGCATTGTTTAAATGACCTCCGAACAACCAAAAATGTTAAGTTCCAAAAGAATTTCGGCTGGGCAGCGATGAAAAATTTTGTTTCTTCTCCAACATCGTGGCTGCAAAGAGAATTAAAACTTTGATTCGAACAGAAATGGACTTTCGATAGCGCTGAAAGAAATCATTCAGATCAAAGGACAACATTTTCAGATCGAACTTTAAACTCTACGACCCAAAGCATTTGCAGACACAAGCAATTTTCCGAAAAGCATGAAAATAGTTGACCTCAAAACAATCTAAACTTGTAGCAGAGGGAAAACAAAAATAGAGTTCATCGATCCAAACAATTTTAGGCAAGATAAAAATTAAAAGGAGGGTCCAAAATTTCAAAATTTGGGAAAACAGTTGTAGCTACAACAATATCATACAATGAAGGAAATTTATAGACCTTTATCTACACGACAAATTTCAGCGCTACAACGTATAAATTGTATTAGGAAAGGGTGTCAACTTTATGGCATCAAAATTAAAGAATTTGAGCCCGAAAAATAAAAAAATGGAATTGGAACAATTTCCTATTTTAAAGGAATTTGAAGTTGTATTTCGTGATAAGATATCAGTATTACCACCTAAATGATATTTAGATTTCACCATAGATCTAATTTCATTTTCAACACCAGTATCATGAGCTCCATATCATATGAGTATCCTAGAATTAACGAAATGAAGAATGCAATTATAGGAGTTACTAGACAAAGGATATATTCGGTCTAGTGTATCTCCTTGAAGAGCACCTGTTTTGTTCGTTAAAAAGAAGGATGGAACTTTCAGAATGTGCATAGATTACAAAAGATTAAATAAGATTATAGTTAAAAACAAGTATCCCTTACCAAGAATAAATGACATGATTGATGACATCGACGGAGCAAAGATATTTTCAAAAATTGACCTCACGTCGGGATACCATAAAGTTCAAAGCGCACTACTCAAATTTAACTAATTCAATTTGTATGTAATTGCACACTCTTACAAAATATGTTTAAGTCCACCAATTTTTATTATTAATGCAAAAACCAAACATGTTCCACATTTGAAAATACATTAAATTCTACCAAACTTCATTATTAATATAAAAATCACAATATTTTTTTTAATAGACATAACAATTGTTAAAACCTGATTGATTAGATTTGAGGTGGACTACGACCTATGTGTTTTTATCTACGGACAAGGATGAGACAAGTGTATTGTCGAGGTTGATTATATGGGAGTCGTTCAAAATAAGAAATAAACAATTATATATATATATATAAAATAACAATGATAATAATAATAATTGGTACCTTAAAAATAGATAAATGGTATCCATGCATGACTTATAAGTGGTAGTGATGCATGGATAACTCGTAGTTGATGAATGAAGAACCAACAGTTCATGGCAGATAACTAGAAATTTGTGAGATAAAAAAAATGAATATAAAAAATAATTGATAATTGATAAATGGATAACAGGAAGAATGTGAGTGATAACATGTAGCTAGGCATGGATAAATGAGAGTTGAACAGTGTTTAACTGGAGGAATATGAGGAATAAAAAAAATATAAAGTGTCTTCCATACCATCACTATCTCTCAACCATTTGATCCCTATCTATGTGATCCAACCACAAACTATGTGGGTGTGCTAGTAATATGATGAATTGTAATGTATTATTATTGTTTACTGTCGAGATTGATTCTATGGAAATCATTCAAAATTTGAAATAATCTATTATAAAAAAAAAGGAAAGAATATAAAAAATAGCTCGTAGCGATGTATGGATAACTTATAGTTGATGAATAGATAACCAACCATTGATGGCAGATAACTAGAAGAACGTGAGCTAAAAAAAAATTCAGCCGACGAATTTTTTTTCCGGCCGACAATTTTTTTTTTGCGTTTGCGTTATAAATAAAGGTTCTGTAACGGAAAAAACATTGTTCGGCCGAATAACCTCTGAGACCTGAAACCTGTACAATTTTCAGGTTTCTCCATTTTCGGAAGGTAAAATGAATGCCTTACACTACAAATCGATTGTCGGACTTGATACCATTAGTTTCGTCATTCAATCTACTTTGCGTAGGTATAGATTTTGTTGTGTATAGGTGAGATCCGATATTTTTAATTTTTTTTGTTTCTTAACATGTGTTGAGTTTCGTTTCATCTCTTTCAACATGCAGTGAAATGAAATATATATAACTTTAAAAATACACCACCTAAAAAATTGAAACAAATATGGTGCGGTTAATTGGAGTGTCTACTTCAAAAGGGTATTCGTAAATTTTTAAATTTTATAGTAAATTGAGAGAAAAGTGGCGCAACCAAACACATGTTGAAAATCGACAACGTTTCCCGATTGATCGAATTCAAAAAAATATTATAATTAGTATATATATCCGTTGGTTACAAACTTATAGTCATCGCAATGGTATATTGTGTGTAGATTGTCATAACATATTTTGTTTTTTCAAAACACAAGTTTAACAATGATTTTAGGGGCGCAACCAAACATGTCTACTTTTTAGTCTTTGCATTTTATAAGGCCACACTGTCAAACATTTTCCGAAACGAGATATCAAATCTCAATAAAAAACTTGAAAAATTTATGAATAGAAAGCTAACATAATTCTCTAAAAGTTTTGTTTTTACTTAAAAGTGAAATTCTAAACGAAAATATCACTTTTGTTCACCCAAAGTTGAAAAACATGAAAAAATCAAATTTATTTTCTCATAAGACCCCCCAAAATAGACACCCATCTTCACGGATTCACCCTCAGAACATGAATCTATTAAATCATAGGTGAAATATTTGACTAATTGTTTAACCTTTTTAAATTGGAATGATCAAACACAACTACTTGGAAATATAACATCATATAAATGAGATATTATCGGTAGTTTAAACCCTTCAGAGATGAAAAATGAAATAGGTGGTTATGAATTACTTTAGTGGGGTATTTACAATAAATAACTAAGAAATGGGAACTTGAAATAATGGTTGTTGAATATACCCAATTAAACAACCCTAACATTAATTCATCAAAACAATAATTGTTTTGATGCCCCAAAATTAGACTCATATTTGAAATTACATCTTTAACCTTGGGGGAGAAAAATTTGGATGAAAAGGGTAGAACTATCTATAAGAGAATGACCCCTTCAAGTAAAATTCTTTCCAATATATTTGTCACTTAAATAGAGTTATTAATTTATAATTTGTAGTAATTACATATTGATCAATATCCTCCCACTTTGGCAAGAGAGTTTTTTCTATTTGGAGCATTTAATAAATGTGTTTGGGGTGATTGGACATACTATTCGACTACCATCGGTTGTATGCATTTCTCTTTGGGTAGGATGGTAAGATTGATTGCATATGTGGATGAATAATGGAAATGAGTAGGTCATAATGATGGTAAATGTTTCTATAGAATTCACCTAAACAATTACCAATGGGGTCTTTGTAAATTCTATGTAGAAGCTCATGCTGGAGAATTATAGAGGTATTACTAAACAAAAATGGTTAAAATGTACATAATTCAAGGT
The DNA here is from genome assembly GCA_001517045.1 of Pseudotsuga menziesii. Taxonomy (NCBI): domain Eukaryota; kingdom Viridiplantae; phylum Streptophyta; class Pinopsida; order Pinales; family Pinaceae; genus Pseudotsuga; species Pseudotsuga menziesii. Next base: position 1,717 of record LPNX010920626.1, on the reverse strand, counting down.
CCACAAGGTTAGTAAATATGCGGGTGATGAAGCTTGGGGATTCTTGTAAGCATGTCTCATAGGTATAGGAATCATAATTCAACTTATACTCGATTGTGTATAATCAAGGCCAAATCTAGGAATCGATGGTGTCTAACTTACATTGAATTTGGTTGAATTAGAAAGAAGGTTGATGGATTAGATTGGTGTCTTCACTTAACAGTATGTTTCCTTTTAGTAAGTGAAGAATGAAGAATGAACACCACATTTTAAGTAAAATTAGTCTACTAAGCTCAAATTACTTCATAACTTAGATTATTCAATACGTTTAGTACCCACTTAATATAGATGACAAAATCAAACTTTGAGAGTGCCTATACATTCTCCTTTAGTTGTCCAAATGGTTTGAAGGCCACATATAAGTGGGTTTGTGATAGCCCATTTCACCTTCACAATGATCCTTACATCAAGATGTGTCCTAGAGCTATAGGTGGATTATGAAGACTAATGAGCACAATGCTTGCTTAGTCAATTTTGCTCTAGGTTGTGAAGGATTGTTTCAGGTTCCCTTGTTTATCTGCTCATTATAGGACCTCGATTCTTTCCATAATTGGATCTTTCCTTCAAATGAATATCAACCTCAATGGAACTCTCCTCCTTTTTAGTTTACCAACTCTTCAATTCACCTCTATATCCCTTTAACTCCATCACAATACTTATCATAGAGAATATGCTTCCGATCTAGTCTTTGAAAGTTCATCACATTGTTGAACTCTATATTCGGCAATGTTTCACTTATTATTAATCTTATGTTAAAGTCTTTCACTTCAAATAACATAACTTGGATGTTCATTTGTCTCTTTTCCCATATGCACATAAATAATTTCAAAACTTTTAATTAACTAAAGTACATTTTATAAATATAAATAATAATTTATATTTATTTTCATTTGACACATTACTTTAAATTGAGAATAATGTTTAATATTTAAAGTGCATCTCTCTAAAAACTATAAATGTTTATAAACTTAACACAATTAAGTCTAGAAATCCTCTTTTAAGTGACGAGGATGGTTAGTCTCCACTAAGACAAATTAAATGTATTATCACCATAATTTGAAAATTTTATTTATAACTTGGAAATATAACTTGAAAATGATAAGAAATTAAATATAGAAAATATCAACCTTGAAATCTTTTTAATATTTTTTTTTTTGACGAGGGGAATCTGCAACTCACCCTATAAACCTAGGTGCCCCACACCCGCCGCAGGACATGGGACACGGTTAAATCCGGGTGGGGTTGATCTCGTGACCTCCAATTTACATACAACTTCATTACAACGGAACTGGCAATAAACCACACCCGTGCGGGCTAAAATATTTTTAATATTAATTTTAATAATGTTAAAGATAATAAATTAATAATAAAAATAAATATTGAATTAGTCTTATTTTTAATAATATTTTAGTATGATACTTAAGAATAAAAGGTAACATAATTGGTATTCAAGTTTATTGATATTATTAAATTAATGTTGATTTAATTGATTATTGTTTTCCATACAACTAATTCAATATTTCAATGTTGTTTGACCCTATTTTCTTAAATATCCTCAATTAATATTTACATAATTGATTATCATTCTAGAAACAAAAAATAATAAAAAATATTAAAATTAACTTCTTGGTAAAATTAAATTAAAATTATTTAAAATTATATATATATATATATATAT
>LPNX010920602.1:7907-97907 GCA_001517045.1 Pseudotsuga menziesii | reverse complement strand
AGGAGGAGGAGGAGGAGGATGAGGATGAGGATGAGGATGAGGATGATGATGATGATGATGATGATGATGATGAGGATGGTGAGGATGATGACGATGAGGATGATTATGATGATGATGATGATGACGATGATGATGAACAATGATGATGATGAAGAGGAGGAGGAGGAGGATGACTATGATGATGATGATGAGGATGAGGGTGATTATGATGATGAGGAGGAGGAGGATGAGGGTAGTGATGATGATGAGGATGAGGGTGATGAACAATGATGTGTTAGGACAAAACCGAATTAGTTAAGACAAAACACATATGCATTATAGCTTTATCATATTGCATATGCGATATGAATAAGCTATAATGCATATGCGTTACTTTAAAATTAAAATAATTGGTGGGAATAAGGTTTGGCATTAGGTTCAGAAATAGCTTCGGAATGACGAACCTATTGGCTAGGACAAATAAACTAGGGCTATTGCTTGTCTTTTAGAACTCTATCAATATGCTCAGTTTAGATGGCATGTTTTGATATGACATAGACAATATTTTTTTATGAAAATCTAGGATATTGTAGAGTACGATCTTATGATTCTGAATATGTAATTTTTTCCTTCAAAACTATGTTTTATTTATTTATAATTATTTTTCTAAATGACACACGTCGGTTTTCAAAAATACATACATCGATTGTTTGTTATATAACTTTTGATTTCCATCACCATTTCCCAATAAAACTATATGGTGCACTAGACGAGATCAAGCTCTACGATCTTATATTTAGAAACCAAGGATTTCATTAATTTTTTCCCCTAAAGTGTTGCACCCACACATAAGGTTTTGATTTCAATATTTTCTGACTTCAATAATTAATAATAAAAATAAATAATTCATGGAAAATTATGAATCAATAGTGTTGCACTAGGCCCATATGTCCTTTATATGTTTGCAAGATTTTATCCCAAATTGACATCATTTACCTCATATATTGTTGCACCTGCACAAACATATATGTTAAGATGTGCTGAAAATTTGAAAACCCACTTTCACGAAAACTTATTTTATAATCATTTACACACATTTTCTATGCATAAATGCTATATATTACGAAAGCTGATTCAATTTCATATCTTTTCTCTTTTTACTTCATCTTCAAATAAGTTAGGGAAGTACCCATAATTGTCACCTAAAGTTAGAGTTTTCTGTTTATTCTAGTATTATGTGGCATCTAAAGTGTCTTTAAAGGAGTCCATGATTGTGCATCAGCCCCATACTCTTCCCCCTAATTCTCTTGTTTGGCGATGGTCAAGCATTTTTATTCCATTAAATGGTTATCTCCCAAGTTAGCCTATTTTTAATTATATGTTCTTTGGAAGTCTCAAGTCACATAACTAGTATCCAAATCATCTTATTATGTCATTTTTAGTTGCATTTCTCTATTAAATCTATCACGTTTTTCTACACCTTGGTTGTTTTATAGGAATTCCTTGATCCTTTTTTCTAATGAAAATTCCTTTATTGATACTAACACATTTCTTAGGGGTTGGTTTAAAGGCCCCAATCCATAGGTATCCATTATCATTACTAGTGTTTAACTTATATCTAGTAGGTATTTTCATAATTCTCTTTAACCAAAATATTCCCATATTTAACTTGAATTCGTTGTAACCAAGGTAATTTTTAGTGGCTAAATTTCACCAATTGGCTATTTTTTGGGTTTTTTTTTAAAATAAATTCGCTATTTGGTGTCTAATATCGCCTATATTTACATAAAACATGTTTTTTCAACATAATATTCGTCAAACTTTATACATCTCAGTGTTAATTTTATGTTTCATATTTAATATTCGCCTACCTATCTATAAACATCTTTTTTCAATCCAGAACAATTGCGTAGAATACTATACTTAAGTATAATATTAGAATCCTTAAAAATTACCCTGGGACTTGTAACATTACAAAGACTCATATACATTGTTAGTCACAATATTCTACATCTAGTGGAAGATCCTAGACATGTATGGATATCTATAGTAGTTACTCTTACCCTTTAATGGGATCTCTCCTCCAATTATCTCCCTACATGTTCTAGCATCATAACACCTTGTAGGACTCCTTATGTTGTGTTAATCCACTCCCATGGGAATAATTTTTGCCTCACATGTATTATACAAAAGCAACATTTAATTTTTCAGATTATCTAACTTGGATCCTCATGCCATGATCCCATATTTTACCTTCATTTAATTATGTCATGATAGTGAATATGCTTGTCCCAACTGTAAATGGATTTTACAAATATGTCACCTCACCAGTCTTTATATTGCCTCAATTATCTCTGTATGAGTTTTTATCTCTCAAGAACAACTCATTATTTCCAAATTTTGTTTCGATTCTAGATCCATCCTCCACTGTAATCATGAAGAATGAATCCAAGGAAGGTAATGCTAAATACTTTTCCATACCAATAAAGGAGGGTTGGTGGTAGTAGACATGAAAGGGAAGAAAGGAGTGCTTAAGAGGAAGTCTCCCATAGGGTTATCTTTGGAGAAAGCCAGTCTTCAATTTTAGACAAGGAAGAAATTGTCTATTATAGGAACACTTAAATCATGCCAAAACCTTGAATCCTATTATAAATGTTTTGTGTGTCACAAAATTACTTGAGGATGGCTCACCCCTCTAAAACACATGACCAAAAAACGTTGATAGATGCACACAAACCTGACATATATACTCTATTACACAAATTGATGGGGGTTGGGGAAAAATATTTTTGGATTTGAAGAAATTTCTTATTGGGTGGGAATCTATTTTCTTATATGCTCAAGGTAGATCTAGAGGAGTAAATTTGGGTTGGATATATAACTATGATATTTTTACTAACACCTCAACCATTTACTGAGGTCTAGGAATGATGCTTTAGTTAGTAAGAGTTGAGTTTTGAAATGTTGGTCATGAATATAGTATTATACTTATATAGACAAGGTTCCTTTCTAGAAAAATATTTTTATTTTGAACATACTTGGACATAAACATATCATTGTAAAAGGTGGTATGAACTTCTCGCATGGATAGTCAGAGTTATTGAAAGAAAATTATTTGGCAAATCAATTCTAAAACTATTTTGCAAAAAATATTGAGGATGATCCATGGGTTAAATGATATGACAGCAATAAATATTAAATGGACTTGGAGAACCAAAAGAGTAGGAATGGACACCGTTTCTAAAAGTTTAGATAGGTTCTTGATTCAAAAAGAGTTCATGAATGGTGTAACGCAGACACATTCATGATTTTTTTTTTGGTTTATTTCTCTTTTCTCTGATTTACTCAGATATTCAATGTCTTAGAATTGAAACTAGCATTTCAGAAGGAACTTGCTCACCACAAGGTGAAATCAACTAATGGATAGGTTTATCGCTTACTTAGCATGGGATAAAACTATTTCTATTTTTAATTTACTAGTATTGCGCAGTCTAGATGTTTTGGGAATCAATTATATAATTTAACCTTCAACCAGGTGGTAAATATTTTACTTAAAAGTTGAAATATTTACATGTTTTTCAATTTACCCTAGCTTGATCTGCGCTAAGTGCAATGGTCGAAATATGTCGTTGCAGGTTTAAAACATATCAAAATGTTTGAACAACACTTTCCTAAGGGCATTGAGGGTCTCCCATAGTATAATGTTTACTTTTCAACGAAGGTTTTGATTATATTACTTGCAAGGTTCACTTGGAGATGACACTAGCCTTCTATACCATTAGTCATACGATTCACATTTATAAACAAGGCCAAAATTGGTTGAACTGGTGGTACATGCATTGAAAATGTTGGTAAACAAACAACTCAACTGCTGTTAGTCTCAGTAAAAAAATCCCTTTATGTGGTTTGAAAGTTCCTACAAAGCTTAAATCCACTAGAGGGTTCCTTATTGTGTTATGTTATATTTCGTTGGTTAACTCTGCTACTCCATGAGTATGGTTTTCTTCGAGCTATGTGAGTATTTCCTGAGGGTTTAATCCATGAGTCTAAAATGAAGGGATTCATTCTGATAAATCATGGAGGTCTTAACTTAACAAACTTACCTTTATTTATGCAACAGATGGCTTTACAAGGTTTTTATAAGGTTTTAACAGACATAGCTTTACTACCAAGGTAGATCCCAGACTCTACAAGTTTATCATAACCTTCCTACATAGATGAATAGGTTTTAAACATAACTAACATATTTCAAATGCATATGTGGTAGGTACCATCACTTGGTTTGACTTCGTCATTGCGTTCTGCTCTGTTTCCTTTGGTAGGAAATATACCTTCGTGGTTTGGTCTCCTCATGCGTTAGTGATTAGGTTTTTGACGAGTTGTTGGTTAGAAAAATTTGTGTTTCGTATGACCATGTCCTCACAACAGTTATCTTGCGGGCATTTCCCTTTAGTGTGGGAATTTACCTATATTAAACCAGACCAATGTTGTTGTTTTCTTACATCCTTTTATTGAGGCTTAGGTTTAACGTGAAAGGTCATTTTGTAAACGGAACTGTGATTATAGTGTGTAATTATCTATGAAAAAAGGGTCACTGTGATTATACTTCCCTTTCCTATAGTGTGTAATTATTTGTAATGTATTTTTCTAATGTGGAACCCAGAATACATTGCTTGAACCTCATAACAAGGATGAGCAAAAATATTGACCTGGGGTTTGTCAACTAGAAAATGATAAATAATTTTTTTAATTAAAATTGTATAGATCGTGACTCATCTATTCTTTCCTTTACAAGGATGGGAAGAATTGTAACTAAATCGTTTCTATGGTTATAATAATTAACTGGTTCAACAACGCAAGGTATATAGATTAATATATGTATTATTTATAAAAATAAGCAGTTTGGTAATAATAAAAAGAAGAGTGGTAACCTTATTCAGAATTTACTTGGTATAGTAAAAATAGAGAAATTATATGTATATATTTCTATACCAGTGTTGAAACCATAAATTCCTAAATTTCGTATATAAAACCATTCATACAAGATTTAATACATTCTCCATATTAATTAACATAAATAAATACTTTCATATGAAATTGAGGCATACAATATTTTTTATTCTAATAAGGAAATCATCATGACCATAAGATAAGAATTCCAATCATCCCTTAATTAGTCTGATATTTCAAAAATAAAACTATTAAGCTACAAACTTAGGAAAATTATAAATAAATTCAATACCATTTGGAACATGGATAGTTTGCAGCACCGAATATGATTAGAAAAACCACGTTCCACCCAACCATAGATTGAAATTAATTTCCTAGTTTTCTCTAATCACACTCAAGCCAAATCGTGCATCCCCATATCCTAAACTAGTCAACATATTTCAAAGTTCTCAGTTTAGTACTGTCACATTTCTTTCCTAACATAAAAAAGTGCTCCCACATCAAGCCATTAATTTTCCCAGAAATACTCAGCATCGTCCTACCTCCCCCATATTCCCTCTTTATTCATTCAGTTTCCTAGGTCTTTCAAAACAATCAATTCCCTTTCGAGAATTTTGTGGCTAGCAAAATCCCTAAATTTTAGGGAGTGTTTAGTGCCACTATCTCACTTTCAACACTTACTTAACTTCCCCGAGGTTAACTCTCACTTTTTTTCCACCATAGGATGCATGATTTCCTCATTTAACATGGTTGTCCATACCAATATTCCTTTCTTTTAATTAATCCATAATTGTTCATTACATTCATCCGACATGTGGACATTTGACAGATTCCTGATCTAGCCAATTATGAAATAAAATAATAAAACTGATTAAAATAAACATAGTGTTTTGGGGATATTAAATCCTCACCACCATATTATTAACATTGTCCCCAGTGTTCTTAACCTTCCTCCATTTATTCCGGGAACCGGTTAGGATATTTTTCTCGCATGTCTTCCTCATGTTCCCAAGTTTCCTCCTTGAGGCTCAAGCATGTCCATTGCACCTTTACCCAAGTGATGACTTGATTCCAAATTGTTATTTATTTCCTATCCAGAATGTGCATAAGTTCCACCCACACCACATTCTAGTCAATGATGTGAGTAGGATCATGAATATATTTCTTTAATAAAGAAATGTGGAAAACATTATGAATTTTTAAGTGAATTGGAAGTGTAAGTCGGTATGCTACTGATTCAATTCTTTCCAAGATTTGAAAATCTCCACAAAACTATGGTGCTAATTTAGTATAGTTTCCCAATTTGAGTGAACCCTTTTTGGGATTAACTCGAATACATATGTGGTCTCCGACAGAAAACTCCCTGTGTTTTCTTTTTAAATATGCGTAACTCTTTTGGTGATCTTGTGCCACCTTTAATTTTTTCTGCACATCGCGGACAATCTATTCCATGTGAGGCAGTAGTTCTGGTCCTACCATGAGACATTCTACTGGGTTATCCCAGCTAACTCAGGTAGTACACTTTCTGCCATACAAGATTTCAAATGGGTTCATCTTTGATGAGGCTTGGTATCTGTTATTGTATGCACATTCCATAAGGTACATATATTCCTCCCATTTAGTGGGATTTTCCATGACATACATCCTTAGAATGTATTCAATGATTTGGTAGGTATGCTTTGTCTTCCCATCTATTTGTGGGTGATAACTAGTGTTGAAATTTATTTTTGTCTCTAATCTTGTAAACAAGAATTTCCAAAAAAATGATGTGAAATTAACATCTCGGTTGGAGATTACCATTTTCAATACTCCATGTAATATGAATATTTCCTTCATAAATATCTGTGCAATATTTACAGCCTTATTATGGATCACTATATATCTGTATTGCACTCTGATTATCATAGAAGAGGTCTACTGAAGGTAAAGTTTGAATGCCAGACTATGTTAGAATCCCATGTAGCCAAACAACCTGGATAGCTGCATTCATAGCCCTCTGATACTCTGCTTCAGCTGAAGAGAGGGAAAGAGCTACTTGCTTCTTGCTTGACCAGAAGATTGGTCCAGATACCAACATGAAGATAAATCATGATGTATATTTCTTGTCATTAATATCACCGACCAGTCTGAATCAGTAAAATTGATTAGATCTAGTTGTGCACAAAGAGAATAGTGGATCCCAGACTCCACCGTTTCTTGCACATAATGTGAGACGTGCTTTGTTTCTTTACAATGCAAATCATGTGGATTTTCCATGAATATGGACATAGCAAGCACAACATACAATAAATATGGCATCAAATGGGTGAGCTATAGTAGGCTACAAACAACCTTTATGTAGAGTGTAATATCAACCAATGGTGTGGAACCACCTTCTTCCAACCCGATGCTAGATAAGAAGGGGAAGGGTGTTGCTTTACAATTGGCCATGTGGAATATTTTGATTAAATATCCTATGTATATAAACTTTGTAATCATGATCTCGTGGGCATTTTTATTCACCTCAAGGCCAATAAAGTTCCTTATCATCCCTAGATCAGTCATGGAGTATGCTTCGCTCAAAATTACTAGATGCCTCTCAATCCATCATTTCAGACACTAGTAATGAGAACTTCATCCACATTTAGAACAATCAATAGTAAGAAACCTCCTTTCTTCTACATGTAGACATTGTAGTTAGACTTGCATCTCTTAAATTTTTGTGATAGAAGGAAGGAATCCATCTTGGCATACCATGCCCTTAGGGCTTGCTTGATCCCATAGAGAGATGTCCGCAGTTTTCAAACCAAGGAGGAATATTCAGTGTACCCCTCAGGATGTTTCATGTTAATCTCTTCTTGCATGTCACCATGCAGGAAGGAACTCTTCACATCCATGTTATGTATCTCCCACCTCTTCAAAGCTGCAATGGCCAAAACTAGCCTTGTGAAATACATTATTGCAAAAGGAACGAATGTCTCATTATAGTCCATCCCATGAACTTGTGAGTACCCCTTTTACACTAACCAAGCCTTGTACTTGGTAGTGGTTGTTGGTTTATTGGTCAATACTAAGAGAGGGGGTGAATCAGTATTGTTATCTTTTTACTATTTTAAACACTTTTAACTCTATCATTAGAAACACATAACAACAAGAATATACAGAACACATATTTAACGTGGAATCCCAATAGGGTAAACCACCAATACATCCTATTACTACAAAATTGTTATTTACAAATAGTTTTTCCTACTTCTACAGACAAGGATGGTATTACACCCTATTTACCAATACCAATTGGAAGGAGTCTATGACCCCTTGGTTTATCAGCTATGACTAAAAGGATGCTACAAAACCCTATTTACCAATGCCAATTGGAAGGAGGCTACGACCCCCTAGTTTATCAACTACGAATGAAAGGATGCTACAACACCCTATTTACCAATGCCAGTTGGAAGGATGCTACGACCCCCTAGTTTATAAGCTACGACTAAAAGTATGCTACACCACCCTATTTACCAATGTCAATTGGAATGAGGCTATGACCCCCTAGTTTATCAGCTACAACTGAAAGGAGGAAACAACACCTTGCAGTCTTGTTGCCTTCCCTATCACCACCGTTCCACCCTGATATGTTTCTCATGATTTCTCTCCCACTGAATTCTATCACACCCATTGGTATCTGATTCTGATCATGTATTTCAAGCTGCATAGACATATTCCTTCTTACTTAGGCCGCTGCTTAAATACTTCTCGACGTTTAAGCTTATTTCAACAGTCGTGTCTCTTCAAACTAAACAAAAACACCGTTCACTGTTTCTCCCTTTTAGATATGAAAATCACACCTTGTAGAACATCCTTTCACGTTCTTCCATTGATCATGCACCTTAGAGATTGTTTCCATGGCTTGGAAACCATTTCTGCACCTCTATCCAATGTTTGTAGGTGCTTCCGCACTACCAAACTTCTTTCTGCATGATCAACCTCCTAATCCAATCAGAGATGTTGATCCTATTTCTAAGTCAATCTAGACCGTGGATCTAACGATGGATTTCTGCCTTAAAATTGCCTTTCCTCAGCAAGATTTTGTTTCAACAATTTCACACCTTTGATCTTCGTCAAGCGTTTTCCTGACTATCGATCTCTAGATTGCGAGATGTGGGATGTGGGATGTTGACTGTCCGCTTTTGGATTTTCACAACTCCTTTCTATAAGCTTCTTCCACACTGTTGATCTGTTTTAGCGGAACTAACTTCAGCCGTCCGATCTCTCTATATTGTAGGATGTAGGATGCGGGATGCAGAAGCATAACATTTCAACTTTCTGCAAGCTCCTTTTCGCAATTTTTCTTCCACACCACCGATCTTTTGCGGAGTCTTTCCTTATTGTTGATCTTACATATTGCTGGATGCGAGATGTCGAATCACACTTTCCTATTTTCGACTTCCGCAATTTCCTTCCGCAACTTTGTTTCCTCATTTTCCTAGACCGTTTCTTTCCTTGTGTGTTTACCCCTGACCGTCCATCTTGATCTTTTGTGGGATGTTGTATTTTGTGCCTAACTTATGTAAACTTGATCTTCACCGTCAGATCTAGTGTGGGTCGCTCCATGACCATCTATTCTAGAACTAATGTGGATCTGCATTCTGTCTTTGCGTATTATACAAAAATTGATCCTCATTCATCGGATATCATGCAGATAACTATGTCACCTCATCATCGTGCCATGTCATCACTACCTTAGTCTTTTACTGAGTTTTCCCTGCCATCATATCCACTAGTTATTCCTTTGTCATTCATGAACACCTTTGACATCAATGACAATGATAACCCAAATTTTCCAACAATCTCCCCCTTTTGCATTGATGGGAACCTCTAAATATTTTCCCCCTTTGACAACAATGACAACAGATAACCTGTTATGCCAATGTTGTACTTATTTTTATATAGGATTTCCTGTTTTTCCACTTTTTGGCAACTCCCACTTTCATCGTATCTCCCCTTTGTTAACTAAAATGTGTTATTTAATCAATGTATTATCATTTATCTTAACACTTCTTTTCTTGCAACACATTCTTGGATGATAGCTTAACTAATAGATCCATGGACTCCCCTTGTCACTGTACTTCTTCTCCTTTGTCAACATTTTTATGACAGAGTCTACACTTGGCATTTTTTCAACACTCTTCCATTTTATGTTCTAGGATACATGTTTCCTTTTTTTTAAACTCTGTTCCCGTTGCCATATCTAATGCTATATTCTTCCTGTAAGTTAATGAGATTTTGATTTTACCTGAATTCCTTAAGGTTGTGCATTTAGATCTTTGTATAAAAACATGGCATATACTGTTGGATTCTTTTGGATTTTATATCTATATTATCAACTGTATAGAGACCCATAACTTCAAATCCTCAACACAGAGATTACTTCAGTTTATTACATAGTTTCTCTAGTCTCACTATCTCAAACACAAAGACTCATAACCTCAACCTTTTCCTTTGTCAATGTTGATCTATGGATGAACTCATCCTACTACCTTATCAATAGACTAAATTTTTTATTTCTTTTAGACTTGAGTTTTCTTCTACTGTCAACAATTTTTATGTGTCATGAATTCAAATACTAAGTGAACATAATCATATTTATCTTCTATTTGATTGCATATATCATGGTATTCAGGACTCTCACATTTTCTTGTTCTCATGTTACTTCATAGTTTATCTTATGTCATACACACACCATCCTTGATCACCCATCATCATTGAAAAAGATAGCTTTCAATATACTTTAACATTAGATACCAATTGAATTTTTTCCTTAGATACCAATTGGATTTTTCTGACTTTAACTCCCTCTGATTATAAGATCCCTTCTAATGTTATTTTTCAGGTTTTTCTTTAAATCACGAGAGACCTTTTTAGAAAAGGATCCCACAGTCATCATTGCATCCTTATTTATCCCATTCATCTTTATCGGTGTACTTTTTTTATATCACTAAGTAGATTTCCCTCATGATGAGTGTCATTTTTATCTATGACCTCATTATTCTCAACATCAACTACGGAGACTTCATTAATGCCTAAAAGTTGTGTTTCTTTTGAAGCTTCTAATTATTTTATCCACACCTTTTCAGAGGGTGTACTATTTACTTGTGCTTCACCATGCTCTGTGTTGGTGTCCTGTTCCCTTTTCATCCTTTGATTTTCTCCTCTCACTCTGGAGCTGGCCACCTTGTGACCAAACTTATGACAGTAATGACAATAACCATTAAATTTTTCTTTATCCACAGAAGGTTGTTATAGCTGATTTTACCACTCCAGGTGAATCACACTTGTATAGCCTTCCCTTGTCCCTCTGCAGACTCCTTAGACCCCTTAAACCATTTTTTGTCCTTTGATGTTTCCTAGACCATCCCTATAAACATATGAAAATTGATACACGCAAATTTTAAACCCCTCATCGCGTATATACACGGGTTTGACCCCTAAAACCGCGTACATCGGGATGTGTACAAAATCCAAATCCTTTTGGAGTTTTCCTTGACATGGATCCAACTCACTTGTCTCCTGGCCTTCCATATGCCTTGATATTGCTCAAATTCGACCTTTCATTACCCCTTTTAAAATCTATATAAGGAACTCTTTGGATACATTGAAGGCATAAGAGAATTGAGAGCAAAGAAACTATAGTCCATTGTTGCTGGAACTTGTGCTTGAGTCTGCATCCCTTTGTCCCTTGGAGCACTTTTGTGTTCTTCCCAAGATTGTCTTTTGCTTGTGAGATTGCTATCGAGAGATGGAGGATTGAGGTGGTGGAGGCCCAAGTGGGGGATTCAGTTTCTCTGATTCGCAGACGCGTCGACAGAGGTTGTATCCATTGTAATCTCTGATTTTATATAAATAGAAAAATATTTTCCTGTCCAATAATGTATGTTTGAATGAATATTTTATCCATGGATGATTTCAAATGCTTATACATTGTTGATTATATATGCTAGAATAGATCTAACACCAATATATATAGTATGCTTGTATTGTTTACTTGTTGTTGAGGAAGTGATTAATCAATTCAAGCTGAAGTTCGAAAGCTCAATGGGGATCTACTTCAACCGTCCGGAATAAGGTATGAGGTCTGATCCTTTAGTGTTAGATATTTGATTTCTATTACATATTGGAAATGATTCATTTCTGGAGTCAAGCTATCTGTTGTGGTACCCTAATCCATAGGAATTTCTCTCCGTAATAGAATTGGCGACTTCGCTGGGGAGTTCCTAGTGGTTGTCCTTTGGGGGTTTTCTATTGGCATTCAATGAATTTGAATTGCTCTTTTTCTCTTGTTTCTGTGTCGGGTCTGGGGGTATGTTTTCCTGGTAGTGTCTGATTGGTGTGAATTTTGTCTCAGCTTGTCTGTTTTCATTTATTTTTATGCACCTTTCTTCCTGTACACGAGTTTTTAACTCACAGTCACGTATATACGTGGGTTTCACTGCTATTTCCGCATACACACACGAGTTTACTGCGAACAGTCACGTATGCCCTTAGGTTTTCCTTCTAGAGGAAGATGGATTGTTGCTGGGTGAATTTTGATGATTGTTGAGTCTCCTTTGATACTGCTAGAGTTTGTATACATCTCTATTTCTGACCAAAGACGTTTTTTTAGGGTAAAATTTATTTTTCGAAGAATGTTCTTTTCATTGCATTTTCGATTTTTTGTTTTGGGATTAGTGCATTAGATTTATTTTAGCTTAGTACTTTGCTTGAGTGCTGCTTGAGTGTGCTTGCAGAGTCTGGGGGTTGTAGAACCATTCTTTTGCTTTAAATATCTCATTTTTATTTCAAAAAAATACAAAAATATTTTATTATCATTATGCATTGCATCTTGCATTTTGCATAGTACTTGCACTAGATTTGCTTTGGAGTATTAGTCAGGATTTCATATAGGAAAGTTTGCATCTATCATTCGAAGAAAATTGTGCATTTCACGTAGTAGCATACCCTGTTTTTCATGGACACAATACATTTGCATTGATTGTTAGGTGTGCATTTTGCTTCATGTTGTGTCATAACGCCATTAGTTGCACGGCCATATACCTCTTTTGAGTAATAAAGCCAATTAAAATCAACGCTTAATTAAAATGAACTACACTATTTTATTTGATTGGGTTCACCAACAAGACTAGGTTTTAGGGTGTTGGAATAGTTCATTGTGAATAAATTCTCCAAGACCACTAAAAAACAACATGTATGTGTCTATCCAGGTGAGTGTGTGAAATTCCTTGGTATAATCAGTGTTTCTCAGGATTCTCCTCGTAAAAGGGAGTTAAGCACGAGGTAGTGTGAGCGGTTATTGATTGGGATGACCCCTAGTCATAACTAAGTAGCACCAGAGATATTTCCAGGATTGTATTCATATCTGGGGGATATTTTGAGATTTTTGGGCTTTTCTATCCTGCCCATATGGCCAATCCCGCTTGCGACTGTCCGCCTGAGCATTGATTATATTGAGGTGGCCTTAGTGGCCTTACCTAGGATATTGAGGGGGTACTCTGCAGGGGTTATTCTACGGGTGTCCCATCCAGGTTGGGGTCGGACAACACAGTCACTATACGCGTTGAAGCTGAGGGCCACAATAATTGGTTACGTACCTCCGCTTGTTTTGTATGGGAGTCTCAAGCCTCTCCTAGGCGAGACATACTTGCTTCATTTGGGAGCTCATTTATCCTACCCTTGATTGCTTATGTTTGGCTTTAGATTTTATTGGTGTATGCTCTGTGCACATTAGCTTGCCTAGGGTTTGCGTAGATAGAGAGTCTTTTATATTTTTTGAGTCATTGTGGATTCGGGTGTGGCTCCTCGCTATTCTCATCGTTTAGCAAGACTTTCTCCTTCTACGTTTCCTCCTCCTTTGAGAGAGAGTGATAGGCAGTCCAGGAAGACTACTTCACACATTGATTCACACACGATGGGAGACCATGTTGAAGCTATTCCTGAACCACCTTCTCCCATTCAAGTGGAAGATGGGGAGTTTACTCCTAACTATGATCCTTCACCTGATTTGACTGAGTTAGGTCCTGTAATTTCTGAGATAGGTACTTTTCATGATAGACCTACTTACTCTAGTGTTGATCCCCCATTGATACATTGCCGGTATGGAATGTCGGAAGATGATGAGACTCATTTTGAACCCGCGAGCACTAGTTATGGTAGTTATGGTATGTCTGGTTTTCCCACACATGATTTGACATTTCATGTCGAGTCGAAGTTTGAGCCTAGCACTATGCCTGGGGGCGCTCTCACTCCTTACCATGCAAAGAGGTTTGGGAGCACAAGTCACATTGCACCTTCCATCCCTGCAGTGGAAGCTACATCACATATTCCTCCTAGGCCTAGGGCTAGTGATCCTATTAGGATACCAAAATTGAGATGAGTGACTATAGGGAATAACACGTACATAATTACACAGGTCCCTTCATCCTTTGTCCCTAGTTCTTCGAATTTTCACCCTCCACCTCATTCACATGGTCCTTCGAGCCATAACGTTGCTACGAGTCATGTCTGTACTGCGGTTACTCAACCAGTTGTGTCTCATGTTCAAGTACCTCCCATTGTTTCGGGAGGTCATCTTCATACTTCTAGAGGTCATATTCCAACTTTTGGAATGTATATTCCTACTTCCGGAGTGTATATTCCTACTTATAGAGTGTCTCATGGGACATCTCATGCGATGACTTATGGACCTTATTATGGGATGCAGTATGGACAGGGTTCTTCACCTTATGGGTGCGGGTATCAACAACCCGCTTACTCTCCAAATTACAGCTTTGTAGCTCCAAATAGTCAAGGTACACCACACTATGGTGCTTCCATGTCACCCTATACAGGTCAAACGGGAGGAGGGCACTATGGCCAAGGCCATGGTGGTTATCGTAATCAGACCTATGTGAATCAGAACTATCAGCGAGTGGTCCATCGAACTACTCATCCTAGGCTCCCTTTCCTTGCAACGCTAAATCTTCTTGACTTGTCGAGATTGACGAACGATCTTGTACCTCATGACCCGGCTTGGCCGGCTGTCCCTACTAAGCTTCCCTCGGACATACCCAAATTCGAGGGAAAACCAGGAGAGGATCCGAGTGAACATGTTACTACCTTTCACCTATGGTGCTCTTCAAAATCCTTACACCAAGATTTGATTTGTTTAATGCTATTTCAACGCACCCTTATAGGGCTTGCCACGAAATGGTATATAGAGCTACCTAGGGAGGCATTCGCTTTGTTTGATGACCTAGTGATGAATTTTATTAACCACTTCCAGCTACCAGTGCGTTATGACATTGGTACGAAACTCTTCTTGATATCTTGACAGGATAAAGACACACATATCTCGGATCATATCCAAGAGTGGCATAAACAGAAGAGGTTGATTAAAGTCTTTATACCGCCGAAATTCCTCCTTGAATGGTTCCTTAAGTCATTAATGCCTTATATAGTGAAGGATGTTTCTACATCTGGAGTACAAAATGAGGAACAAACCATTTTTAGGGCACAGGAACTGGATTTGATATATGCCCAATCCGGTTTGTTATATGAGATCATTTCCAATGCTCCGCGTTCTAGTTTCGACCCCAAAGTTAAACTTGGACCACGTGCCGATGGCATTGTTGGTTGTGCGAATGCTAAAACTACAGATTCGGTTGCAAAACAAGTTAGTCAATTGTCAATAAACCAATATGCTTCGGGACAAGCCACGGCTTTGTCTCAACCCACCCAAACGGTGAGTGTGCTTTCAGTGCAATCGTCAGACTAGAAGGGTAACCAGCAACCCGAAAGGAATAAAAAGAAGGGTAAGAGCAATCGTAAGGGTGGGAATAGGAATGAAAATGCTAATAATAATGACAAGAACGCTCGTAATGCTGGGGAGGACAAGCAAGATAAACGTAAGGTTAAATTTCCTTGCAAGTTGTGTAAGGAAGATCACCTCACTTACTTGTGACCTCGTATCGATGAAGCCTCAGGATTCTTAGCGCAGGGACCAACTGTGCTAACTAACTCTTTACCTCACAATCAAAACATGAACTCAAGGACCCATGATCAGTCTAGTGGTGATTAAGATCCGCCAGAAGGTAGTGGTCATGGTTGCATTAACATGGTACGTGCTGCAAAAGTTGTGACCCATGCGAAGTACTATGGTTCATCACAACCCAGCCCAGGAAAGAAACCTGATCTAGCAGGGACTCCTTTTCGTATTGAAAAACTATGGATAAACCTGAAGTTGCACCTCACATTCCTAAGGGAGTCCTTAAACATTCAGGGCACAATCCTAATGCCCAAGCCACCCAGAACTATTCTGTTGTCGAGGATTTGGGCCACACTCCTTGTGCGATGTCTGCATTAGAAGTGCTTCAGAGTTATCCTTCGCAAAGGAAGGATTTTCTTTCTTCCCTTGGTGTGAATGATGATAATTCTTCCTCCGTGATTAAATTTGAAACCGCAGGACTTCAGCCTCACTTTCCTTACTATGTGTGTCTTTTGATTCATGTAGAATGTCTCAATATGACCGTCAAGTGCACTGTGATTGACGAAGGCACTGCTGCTTCTGTGATGTATTTATCATGTTGGAAGGGTTTAGGTTCCCCTGATTTGTCTAAATCTACAACCATGTTAACTAATTTTGATGGGAGATCATTTAGGCCGCATGGGATTCTTCCTTCCCTTAAGGTCCATTAGGGAGGGAAGACCATTGCGATAGAGGTTGAGGTGGTTGATGCGCCCCTTGAATACAATCTCTTGCTGGATCGGAATTGGATGTATAGTATGCAAGATGCAGCTTCTTCCCTATTTCGCATTGTATGCTTTCCATTTAATGGGAAGATAGTTACGATTGATCAAATGTCGTTCAATAATTCGTTGGTTACCACATCTTTGGGAGCTTCAATCCTGATTATAGAGCACTCTCAGCCGGCAACTGGGAGTCTGGGTGTGGGCATGTATCCATCCCTCATGGGAAGCTTTAGTTGCCCTACACCTATCCTTATGATAGGGTCTAGTTCCGGTAAGGCTTCAACATCTGTGATATCAGTGTCTTTCCGCATGAGTCATATGGAAGATCCTTGGATTCTTCCTACACCGAATACTTCGAGTGAGCCCATCGTGACGGACATGCCGTTTCCTACAACTATGGTAGATTATCAATCTAATCTTGAGTGTGTTGCAGAGCCTATTCCTTCCTCTTCACGGATAGAGGAGGAGGACCCATATGTGCTTCCTGCATGGGTAGTATAGTATTCTCACGTGCTTGACTGCCTTGATAGTGTTTTTCCTTCAGATGAAGCGATTATTGAGGCCATGTTGGTAGCTGAGCCACCATGGGAAGAGCTCCATCATAGATCTTACTTTCTTCCCGAGCTTGAATGCTTGGAGCATGAGGACTTTAGGGAGGTTCTTAGTGAGAGAATTGGTAGTCCCATGGTTCCATTAAGCTCTCCTGGTCCGATGGCTGATGGGAACATGGCAAATATATCTCCAACGATTCCTATCAATATCTCTCGCGATCCTGGCGTGATAGAGAATGTCTATATTGGGGCAGAATGTTCCCATACTGAGATTCAAGAATACACCGAGCTGTTTAAAGAATTTCATGATATCTTTGCTTGGTCTTATGAAATGTCAGGTATCGACCCTCGCATTGTTGAACACGAGATTAAGACTTATCCCAATGCTAAGCTTGTTCGACAACGCCTGCGTGTGGTGAATCCTAGGAAAACACTCACAATTAAGACAGATATAGAGAAACTGTTGAAAGCCGGTTAAATCTATCCCGTTCCCTTGGAAGAGTGGGTTTCAAATCTCGTTATGGTTGATAAGAAGCAGGGAGCAATCCACATATATACTTATTTATGTGATTTGAATCATGCCTATCGTAAAGACAATTTCCCCACACCATATATTGATCAGATTTTGGATGAGTGTGCGGGTAGCGAGGTTTTTTCCTTTATGGACGGCTTTTCTGGATATAATCAGATATAAATTAAACCTAAGGACCAACATAAGACTGCATTTATTTGTCCGTGGGGAACTTTTGCATATCGAAAAATTCATTTTGGCCTTAAGAATGCCGGAGCTACTTTTCAGCAGGCCATGACCTTGATCTTCCACGATCTCAAATTGATTATCGAAGTGTTTTTGGATGACCTTGGTGCTCATTCTCGTATGAGAATGCGTCATTCCTATCATTTGAGATTGGTATTCGAAAGGTTCCACCATTATTTGTTAAGGTTAAATCCTCACAAGTGCATCTTTTGTGTGAAGTCTGGTCGTTTATTAGGATTCATCATTTCTAAAGAGGGTATAAGAGTCGACCCTTTGAAGTTTGAGGTAATACTTCAGTTGTCTCCCCCAAAAAACATTCGTCATCTTCAATGTTTGCAAGGCATGGAAAACTTCTTACGGAGATTCATTGTCAATTTTGTCAATTTGACTAGAGGCTTCATGCGTCTTTTGAAGAAGGACACCACCTTTTGTTGGGATGAGTGAGCCTAGGAGTCCTTTGATGCACTCAAGCGAGCCCTAGCATCGGCCCCGATGATTAGTCCTATAGACTATAGCCATGATTTTATACTTTATGTGGTCGCATCCATGGAGACGATTGGTATGGTTTTGGTTCAAGAGGATGAGGAGCTCCAAGAGCATGTCATATACTATCTAAGCCGGAATCTTATTGACGCGGAGATCCGTTATTCCCATGTTGAGAAGATTTCCTTAGCTACCGTACATGCGGTTCAATGATTGAGACATTATATTCTCCTTCGCCAAACCTTGGTTGTAGCCCATGTCAATCCATTTCAATTCATCCTCACTCGAAGGATGATTGGGGGAAAATATAATAAGTGGATTGTCATCCTGCAAGAATTTGACCTCGAGTTTGTTTCAGCAAATTTGAAGAAATCAGATTTCCCAAGCGAGGCCGAGGAGTTGGTTTGTGAAGATACGTTTATCGATGAGCACATCTTCTTAATCTCAACTTTAGACCCATGGTATGGGGATATCATTATATATTTACAAACATTGGAGGTCCCTACTCACCTCTCATGGGATGAACAACAACGGTTACGTCACGTGTCTAAGAATTACCTCATAGTGGATAACACTTTGTACCACTATGGGGTAGATTCCATTTTACGACATTGTTTAACTCATGAAGAGGCTGAGGTAGTGCTGAATGATTGCCACAGAGGGGCGTGTGGTGGTCATCTATCTTGGATTTCTACAGCCCAAAAAATATTAAGAGCGGGTTATTTCTGGCCATCGATCTTTAAAGATTGTGTAGATTCAGTCAAGAGGTGCCACCCTTGCCAAGTGTTCGCATGTAATATGCACTCAAAACCTACCCCATTACATCCCATCATCACCACTGGTCCATTCACTAAGTGGGGGCTAGATTGTATGGATTGCAACCTAGCTTCAGCTGGGGGGCATCATCATATCATAGTGGATGTTGACTACTTCACGAAATGGGCTGAGGCTATGCCTATAGTTAAATTCGACGGTGAGACAGCCATGCACTTCATATTCAACCATATTATTACTCGGTTTGGGATTCCGAAAGAGCTTGTCATTGACCATGGCTCGTACTTTCAGAATCGTATGATGGAAGAGTTGGCATCAAAGTTAGGGTATAAACAAGAGCATTCCTTCTCTTACTACCCTCAAGCGAATGGATAGGTAGAAGCAGTGAACAAATCACTCAAATCCATTCTCCAACGAA
Organism: Pseudotsuga menziesii; assembly: GCA_001517045.1. Lineage (NCBI taxonomy): Eukaryota > Viridiplantae > Streptophyta > Pinopsida > Pinales > Pinaceae > Pseudotsuga > Pseudotsuga menziesii. Next base: position 78,235 of record LPNX010920602.1, on the reverse strand, counting down.
CCATTGCACAAAGCAAGAATAATTGGCACATTATGTTATATCCTGCTTTGTAGGGTTATAGAACCGCTGTTAAGACTGCCATGGGTTTTTCTCCATATCAACTTGTACATGGAGTGGAGTCGATATTGTCGGTTGAGTGCGATATTCCTTCTTTGAAGCTAGCCGTAGAGCTCTTACCAGACACTTCCCCATTGGAGGAGCGTTTGGTCCACCTTGAGCAACTTGATGAGTAGCATCGAGATGCCTTGGTGGCTCTAGAAGTAAATAAGCGTCGTGTAAAGGTCCAGTATGATAAGTCTATCCATCCAAGGAGGTTTAGCAGGGAGACTTGGTCCTTTTGTGGGATCAACCAAAAGAACCCTTGGGGGTAGGAAAGTTTAACCCCATGTGGTGTGGCCCTTACGTCATCAAACGTGTGTTAGAGAAGGGCGCTTATTAGTTAGTGGATTATGAGGGAACGGACTTGGCAGAGCCTAGAAATGGGCTCTATCTCAAAAAGTACTATGCATGATTTTCAGCCAAGGCTGGTTATTGTATATTATTGTACATTTTTGCATAGGTAGGTCTTTTTCTTATGGTGATCGGGTTTGTGATTAGTTTCCATTTCTTTTGGCAGATGTCAATGGAATCTTCCACCTTCATAGGATTCACGGATGGTGCGAGCCATCACACTCAACACTCAGCCTCTGCTGCTTGGGTGATTTATACTCCTATGGGTCAGGTATTGGCTTCAGGAGGCATATGTTTATAGCCATCTTCAAACAATGTTGCTAAGTATAGTGCCATTATTGAGCTTCTATGGGATGCCATTTTACATGGTGTTCTCTCTCTTGAGGTACGTCTTGATTTAGATTTAGTAGTGTCATAGCTTAATGGTTTGTACCATGTTAGAGATCCGACATTATTAAGAAGATTCTTACATGTGAGATTATTAGAACGGAAATTTGACAATATAACATACATACATATTCCAAGAATTAATAATCAAGTTGCTGACTCAGATGCTAACTACATGTTAGATTGGCATTTGTTTCATACACAATAAGCTCATCACAAACATAAATTTTTACACATGTAAATAAATAAACCGATCATCATAAAAGTTTTTATAAACATCCAAAATGTGTTAATACATACTGTCATGATACAAAAATGGGGCTCTCGAGCCACCAAAATATAATGCACGGTAATACAAAATGTATCACTCCCAGGTATCTAAGCCTATGGAGGAGGACGAGGGTTGTGATCGTGGAATGTCACTACGGCTCTAGCTAGCCATCAAAATAGCCGCACCCATGCTTGTGGTACACCCACCACCTGGTGCTGCATGGCCTCAGGCAAGTCCTCGACTTGCGCCATGGGTACTCCGTGTATCAGTCTCATGAAGTTGGTATGAATGCTTTGGAGTGTCCTCTCTGCATCTACAACCGTGATATCATATCCTCTTCCCCTCCGTCTATGATGAGAGAAGCCTTCAGGCAGTCATGGTCCCACATCTGCACGCATATGGTAGATGTCACTATTGTCACCCAAAAACATGTCTTTTGATTCCACATAATCAGAAAACACAAAAAAATTAAATAACTCAAATTTTTTAAAAAGAGGGTCGAGATTCGTTACCTATGTCACCGTATGCCGATCCTGGTGGTTGCGGCATGTCCAGGTCTCCATAGAAATCTATCCCCGCATAGGGGTAGTCATCGATGGCAACTATCTGTTGTCGTCACCATGGAAAGAAATCAGCTGGATAGGGGTTGGACACCCTACCTCCACCTAGTATGCGCATCACATCTTCCTAATGCCGTTGGGCCGAATCTTGAACCCCGTGTAGAGGAACGTCAAATCTAGGGCTCAATCCTAGAACACACTCAAAGAAAAATGTACTCAGTATGCTGTTGAAATTGAATTTTCGCGCTATGCCCATCTTGCACTCACTGAGCCGGTGTTTCATGTTTCCTAGTAGTGCAGTGCTCCAATCGTATACCGTGGGTCTCATGCACTCCACTGCATATAAAATCAGAGGCCGCGAGGCTTGGTGGAGTGAATCCAAGCCTGCTATCTTGCCCAGTGTCAGTAGGATGGCCTTTAGGCCCAACACTTGTATGGATTTAGTTGGGATCTGACTCCCCACTTTCTTTGTGTCTAGATAGAAGTACACCGCAATGTACTCATCGATAGTCAGGCCACCTCTGAGCCCGTGAGAACGTAGGTTCACCACTTCCCCCCGTCGGGAAAGTCTAGTAATAAAGTATATGTCCTCTACTTCTGTGGTGAGGAAGATCCCATTTATCTGGAATGACTCTGAGTCTGGATCCCAGTAGTCCACTAACATCTGCAATAGTCATGGTTTGGCTCTTAAGCCACCAAGACACCAAAATTTGTAAATCCCACATGCACGTAACGCTTGTTGAGCCATTAGATCTGCCCTTACTACCTCTTCTACATCACCATGTTCACGTTCTCTCCATTCTAGGACCATCCTGCACATAAAATTTGATTTTTTCCCATTAGAATACTTAGAAAACATTGAGTGTGGCCGCATACATGACTATTTTCCAAACAGCCTTGTATGTATGCGATGTTGAGGGCGTTTTTCGCGTATTTCCATCCCTATACGTGGAAAAACCCTCGATTTCCACGTGGGCCGAGGTGCCTATCTTAGAATGGCCTAGAAACCCAAATACACCATGGAATTTGACAAAATTTGCATCAAAATGAAAGAGTAGAGCATGGGTAAGTACCTAGAAAAAATGGTAGTCGATTTCACCGGTTGGATCTCCTGGAATTCGTTGCTGAAGTTCTGAGCTCAAATTGGTAAAAGTTTCAAATGTTTTATAATGTTTTGAATTATTTACTATTTATAGAAAATTTTCAAATGTTTGAAATTTTTTACCCCCTTTCGTATAGTTTGGACTGTTTCTAATCCTTTTGGACCGTTTTTTGACTAATTTATGATGTAGGAGACCTTTTTGAGTGTTGTTTCAGCCATTGGATTGACCCGTTTGTGCCGATTTCAGGTATCATGTCTAAATTGGCATATAGGTTATGTTTCATCACCATTTTCATATTTCATGACCTTCTGACTGTTTCATTATAGCCTCAGGTATGAACCCACTCTATTATGTCACGGAACCTTCTTGCTATTTTAGAAGTGGCATGATATGAGTGGTAGAGCTTGACCTTACATAGGTACCCTAGTTAGCACCTTATTTGCATTTGGTGCCCATGCTGACATTTTGTCCCTTAGGGTGTGGGAGTCTATTGTATAGTATTTTCATGACATTTTGCAAGAGCCTCATACTCCTCTTGATCTTTTTCTGGCCTGTTTCCCTCAGGACTCCCTTATGTCAAGTTGTAATTGCATTATCATTAGCTTTGCCTGCGTTATTGAGCCTTTCGCCGGCTTCCCTGACATTGAGTTTTCAGCCATATAGCCCGAGCTTGTCTCATGTCTAGCCATGTAGAGCCATTTTATTTATCCTTTGCAACTTGATTCCCTATTTTTACTGGGAGGGGGTTTTCCCCTGAGTGTTGCTATCCTACACATGTATCCTTGCATTGGGCATAGGTATGTTCCACTGCTTGGAACTAGTTTGTTTTCCCATATGACACTCGTCTCCTCCTAGTCTGTAACTATAAAGCAGTTTTATTCTTTTTTAAGCTTTTTAAATATTTGAAAAAGTCCAAAAAAAATAAAAAAAACAAAAAGCCGGACAAGGAAAGATGTTATATTTTGGCAACTGTTGAGTCATGTCGCCTTCAAATAGAGCACTGTATATCATTCGTTGGTTGGGTTTATAGTTTGACTTTAGAAGTTGTATTCATTTTATCTGAGTTTATCTCCACCGACTGGTTAAGCTTCCAGTCCCCATGGAGCCTCTGGTCGATGCCTCATGTGTCACAGAGATGTCCCAGTTTTGTATATCAAGTTTATGCTACCTTTATTCAGTCACCATTATGCTCTTTTTTGAAGGAAGTTCAATCCTGAGTCAGCCATTCCTCAGTTATCTTGACTTTACATGTCGGCCATTCCCGGTACAGTTACTAGTTCGTGCACCTTATGATCGAGTCCTTCCACATTATACAGCTTTGCTGAGTACCTCGTGTTGGATGATGGGGGATGCCTTAATGCCCTCCTTCCAGTGGATTTCATCTCATCGACTTCAGATCATTTATTCTGGGATTGGAATGTAGAGTCATTTGTGAGTGCCTTGAGACTTGCAGTCATCAGTGGTAGGTTCTCTCACCATCAACATTTTTTGGGAATACATCAATGTCCCCTGATCAATGGATCCTCTCAAGTGTTTGACCTCAACACATTTATTCACACTTGTTAGTTTGCACTCTAGTACCTTGATTCCCATTTTCATTATTGGTGGGTGATCTTGCGTCTGTTAACACTATACATCAATGACCAGTAATCAGACGATGGACTACTATGTTCGACCTCGACACCTCTATTCACATAGTAGGACATGTACTCGTAGCAGTTTGTGTAGAAGAACTTCCAGATTGGTGGCATCTCTTATATGCTACCTCCTTGATCGTGCTAGTGTTCATGAGATTTCAGCTCTCATGACTTGATTTCAGTATATGTTAGACATTTCCAGCTATTATGGGGATCTTGATCCATTGTATATCTTTAGCCATTATGGAGATCATGATCCTTTGTATATCTTCATCATGGAGATTCTGATCTATGTATATTGTACGTGGCAATGACCACTTATGTGATATATTGTATCATGCCTATTCATGGCCATTGTACTCTTATGTATCTGGGACTGCTAGATGTATTTGCAGCTATGTGCAGAGTTGTATCATTGTACTATGCTGATTGGGTGACTGGTCTTCCATTTGGGATCCTTCATCACTCCACTTCTGGGATGGAATTATAATGTATTTCGGCCATCGTATGACCCCTCTGACCTCACACATTAAGGGGCATCTGTTATAGCTGATTTTACCACTACATGTGAATCACACTTGTATGGCCTTCCCCTGTCCCTCTACAAACTCTTAGACCCCTTGGACCATTTTTTTTCCTTTGATGTTTCCTAGACCATCCCTATAAACATATGAAAATTGATACACTCGACTTTTAAACCCCTTATCACGTATATACTCAGGTTTGACCCCTAAAACCGCGTACATCGGGATGTGTACAAAATCCAAATCCTTTTGGAGTTTTCCTTGACATGGATCCGACTCACTTGTCTCCTGGCCTTCCATATGCCTTGAGATCGCTCGGATTCAACCTTTCATTACCCCTTTGAAAAGCTATATAAGGAACTCTTTCGATACATTGAAGGCATAATAGAATTGAGAGAAAAGAAACTATAGTCCATTGTTGCCGGAACTTGTGATTGAGTCTGCATCCCTTTGTCCCTTGGAGCACTTTTGTGTTCTTCCCAAGCTTGTATTTTGCTTGTGAGCTTGCTATCGAGAGATGGAGGATTGAGGTGGTGGAGGCCCAAGTGGGGAATTCAATTTCTCTGATTCGCAGATGTGCCAATAGAGTTTGTTTCCATTGTAATCTCTGATTTTATATTAATAGAAATATCTTTTCCTGTCCAATAATGTGTGTTTGAATGAATATTTTATCCATGGATGATTTCAAATGCTTATACATTGTTGATTATATATGCTAGTATAGATCTAACACCAATATATATAGTATGTTTGTATTGTTTACTTGTTGTTAAGGAAGTGATTAATCAATTCAAGATGAAGTTGGAAAGCTCAACGGGGATCTACTTCAACCGTTTGAAATAAGGTATGAGGTCCGATCCTTTAGTGTTAGATATTTCATTTCTATTGCATATTGGAAAGGATTGATTTCTGGAGTCAATCTGTCTGTTGTGGTACCCCAAGCCATAGGAATTTCTCTCCGTAACAGAGTTATTTGGTTTCTTTGTTTCCTAACAGCCATTTTCTTCCATTGTCTCTGAATTTCTATTGGAGCATCACACTTTAGTTTACAATTCCTATCCAAGTGTCCAAAGTTATTACATTTGTAACACTCTATATCAAACCTTTGCAGATGTCCAAACTGGTTATGATTCCTTACCTTCGGCTTTTTAATTTCATCCATCTTGTACTCATGAACTTTTTCATAAGCCTTTCATTTCAGGGATTTATGACCAAAGTTATTACAGGAATAATAATGACCCAGAAATATTTTCTGATTTCTATTTATTACTTGTCTCTTGATCTCCTCATGAGTTCTACCTTTGTCATGAAAAGATAAATCATATTCTTTGAATTTTTTCTTTTTAACAGGATCCATTGGTCCTTCAACATAGTTCTTTGTACTTCCTCTCTCATTAGTGAGAGGGAAACACTCTGGATTATTTTCTTTAACGAACCCTAAAATGGATCTGGCACTGGATGATCTTTGACTATTCAGAATTTTATCTAGAATCTTTGAGTTGTTTTTAAACTTAGATTTGATGAATTTTTCATCAACCCCTTCTCTAATTCAATCAATTTCTTTCTCAAGTTTTTCATAATCTTGAATTTTCTTCCTGAGAAGAACTACTGGATCTTCCTCACTGTTCTTGGCCTCTTGAAGTTGGTTTCTCAAATCTGTAATAATATGATTTGTCTCTTATTGGTATTTAGACAGTTTCTCTTTCACAACTTTGTTTTTTTTCCTACATCTTTCAATTTCATCTACATCAGCCATGTATTAAGCTTCTATGCCCACTTTTGATTCCTCATCTGAGTTTGTTGTTCCTAAAAACAAGATTTCATTATCTTCACTCATTTCCTCATATTCACTTTCTTCCTTGGAATAGAAGTTCTTCTTTTTCTCTTTACACTTCTGTCTACCCTTATGACAAAAGTTGATTCTTCATGGTCACTGATTTCATGTTTTGTGTAGGGACACTTATGGGAAAAATGTCCAATCCTACCACAATTGAAACATTTCAAAGGTAGTTTAACTTTGTATCTCCCAGTGCCTTTATCAAGTCTACTTATAAAGAGGGCTTCCTCATCATCTAGATTTTCTAATTGATTTTTGGAAGTGTCTTTAAACACTGCTTCTTTCTTCAAGTTTTTATCATGTCCAGTTCTTATCTCATAAGTAGAGCGAATTCCATGCAGCTCATCTCTATCACCTTTTTAAGGTCATCTCGTTCCTCTAGGGTGGAAACCTTTGACTCATATCTCATTGGTAAAGTTCTTAGTACCTTTCTTACCAATTCGCCCCCAAGACCTCTAATAGCATTAACCACCTCATCTACATGACGAAGGTATTCCCCAATGTTTTCTTCTTCTCTCATTTTTAGGCTTTCAAATTGACATTTATATGTCTCCGGTTTGGACTCTTTGACCTTGGATGCTAGTTCATAGATAATCTTCAACTTATCCCAGGTTTGTTTGGTAGAAGTGCATTGCATAACCTTAGTAAACACAGTGTTTTTTAGTCCACTCAAGATTGCGTTTAAGGATTTGGAATTACCTTGATATTCACCTAGTTCAACTGTGTATGTAGGGTATTCGTTTCCTATGTTATGTTCTTTTTCAGTTGATTCCCAAACCTTCCATCCAAGAGACATCAGATGGAATCTCATTCTAACACTCCAATATGCATAGTCTTCTCCTATAAATAGTGGAGGTATGTTAGTGGCCATGCCTTCTTGCTAATCCAAAGCGGTTTTCATAAAAGATCTACCTTCTAGTGGTTAAACTGTGCTGAAGAAACCCGCTCTGATACCAATTGTTGGTTTATTGGTCAATAATGAGAGGGAGGGTGAATCAGTATTGTTATATTTTTACTATTTTAACCACTTTTAAATCTATCATTAGAAATACATAACAACAAGAATACACAAAACACAATTTTAATGTGGAATCCCAATAGGGTAAACCACCAATACGTCCTATTACTACAAAATTGTTATTTACAAATAGTTTTTCCTACTACTGTAGACAAGGATGGTATTACACCTTGTTTACCAATACAAATTGGAAGAAGGTTATGACCTTTTGGTTTATCATCTATGACTGAAAGGATGCGACAACATCCTATTTACCAATTCCAATTGGAAGGATGCTACAACCCCCTGGCTTATAAGCTATGACTGAAAGGATGCTACAAGACCCTATTTATCAATGCCAATTGGAAGGAGGCTATGAACCCCCGGTTTATCAGCTACGACTATAAGGATTATACAACACCCTATTTATCATGCCAATTGGTAGGAGGTTATGACCCCCTGGTTTTTCAGCTACAACTGAAAGGAAGAAACAACCCCCTGTAGGCCTGTTCCCTTCCCTAGTGCCACCCTACCACCCTAATATGTTTCTCACGATTTATCTCCCACCAAATTCCATCACACCCACTAGTATATGATTCTGATCATGCAATTTGAACTGCAGATACATTTCCCTTCTTACTTAGGTCACTGCTTAAATACTTCTCAGCGTTTAAGCTTATTTCAATAGTCGAGCCTGTTCAAACTAAACAAACACAACTTTCACTGTTGCTCCCTTTCATATCTAAATATCACACATTTTAGAATGTCCTTTCACATTCTTCCATTGATCCTACACCTCAGAGATTGTTTCCGCGGCCTGGAAACCATTTCCCCACCTCTATCCAACATGTGCAGTTGCTTCCGCACTACCAAACTTATTTCCATGGGATCAACTTCCTTATCCAATTAGAGTCATTGATTCTATCTTTAAGTCAATCTGGACCGTCGATCTAACCATCGATTTATGCCTTAAAATCGTCTTTCTCCACCAATATTTTGTTTCAGCGATTTCCCACCGTTGATCTTCGTTGGACATTTTCCTGACCTTCGATCTCCATATTGCGGGATGTAGGATGCAGGATTTTGACTCTCTTTTTTTGCCTTTATGCAAAATCCTTTCTATAATATTCGTCCACAGCATTGATCTATTTTAGGGAAACTAACTTCAGTCATCCGATCTCTCAATATTGCGGGATGCGGGATGCAGAAACGTAACATTTCAACTTTTCACAAGATCCTTTCCACAAATTTTCTTCCGTACTGTCGATATTTTGTGAACTCTTTCCAAACCATTGATCTTGTAGATTGTGGGATGTAGGATGCATAATCACACTTTCCTATTTTGGACTTCCGCAACTTTGTTTTCACATTTTCCTGGACCATTGATTTCGTTGCGGGTTTACCCCTAAACGTCCATCTTGATCTTTTGCGTAACTTTAGATTTTCCACCTAACTTATGTAAACTTGATCTTCACCATCAAATCTAGTGCGGGTAACTCCCTGACCATCCATTCTATAACTAATGCGGATCTGCATTCTATCTTTGTGGATTATACAAAAATTGATCCTCATTCATCGGATCTCGTGCAGATAACTATGTCTCCTCATCATGGTTCCATTTCATCACTACCTTAGTATTTTACTGAGTTTGTCCTACCATCATATCCACTAGTTATTCCTTTTTCATTCGTGAACACCTTTGAAATCAATGAAAACTATAACCCAAATTTGCCAACAGTGGTTCCATCAGCTGCTATCTTAGTCTTGTAGCGAATCAAAATCATCATCCATATTTGTCTGCCATCTTAGATCATGGAAAGCTTCCTTATAGGATTATGTATCTAACCCTATCATCATGAAGCACCTCTCTGGAGGAAGTGGATCTATATGGAAGACTGCAATATTTTCATCCTTATACTAATATTGTGTCCTTATTCTGTCATCTGGATCCCAAGCACTATTCCCAATTTCTTTAATGAGTTTTTGGGTCCATTTAGGCCTTTGACTAGGATCTGGCGCTAGATGTAGATCTAGATCTACTTGAGGTTCATTATCAATATCAAGATCTTGATCATTTTGATCCTCATCTTTTGAATTTGAAATATTATTTAAGACATCATCATTTGAAAATGGAAATGAATGAGTAATTATCCCTTCTTCTTCTTCAGTTGGCTGTGGATCGTGCACCTAATATTTTTCAAATTGAACATTTTTCTCTATGAAGCACTTTTTGGTTTCAATATCCATCATTTTGTATGTCATTGCATCATCTTACTATAATAGCAGTATGAATTCACTGCTATGAGATTGGAAGGCTTTCCTCTTGTCAGTGGTAATTCTGGCCCATGCTTTGGAGCCAAAAACTCTCAGATGTGAGACACTGGGGTTATGTCCCATCAATGATTCGAAAGGAGTGACCGCAATCACTGAATTGTGAGGAACTTTGTTCTGGATGTATGAAGCACAGTTTACTGCTTTATCCCACATATATAGAGGAATATTTATTTCTTCAAGCATGCATCGATCTCTTTCAAGGATTTGTTCTTCCTCTCAGCTACACCATTTTTTTGTGGTGTGTATGGGATTGAGTGTTGCATTTGAACACCTATTTAAGCACACAACTATTGTAATTCTCTTTTAACATACTCTCCTCCATTACCCAATCTGAGTGCTTTGATATTTTTCCCAAGGGTGTTCTAAGCTAAGGATTTGAAAATTTTAAAGGTCTCAACACCTCAGACTTGTGATTCAGAAAGTAGATCCAAAAATACCTTGAAAAATCATCAATGGATGTAATAAAGTATCTATATCCATTCATGGATGATGTAAGCATTGGTTCTAAGACATCACTATGAATCAATTCGAGTTTGGAGTAAAATCTTCTTTCCTTCTCAACCTAATACATTCGCTCTAGATGCTTACCTATCAAGAACCATTGCATACACCTTTACAGGATTTGATGAGAGACAATCCCTCAACCATATTTTCATTGTGCAATTGCTAGAGATACTTGAAGTTCAAGTGCTTGAATATTTCATGCCAAAATATGCTTATGTAATTGGCATGAGTCAATAAGACACTAGGATATGAATTAGGAAGAAAGAGAAAAACCATATGCATTCAAATAATTATTAGCAACTCCTTTTGCTATCAAATTCCCAGTAGAGATTTCTAATATATCCATTGTGTCCGGATCAGATGTGATTCACTTGGGTGATATAGTAGGAGTCGTCTGATATATAGACAGCAAAGTTTCTACCAAGGAAGGGACATAGATCACATTCTTGAATAGTCCATGTGGATGCTTGGTCCTCCACGGAGATGTAGAGAAGGGAATGATTCTTTAGAGAAACCCATGTGGTTGGAGGTTCCATGATCAATGAGAAAAGATTTTGATTGAGAAAATCCTTCCTTCAAAGCATGGAATATATGATGGTCTTCGGTGTTACCTCCAACATCAGACTTATTTTCTCCTTTAGGAAGGGAAATGTTGTTTTCTTCAAGGAGTCTAGACATCTGGTAAATGGTTTTCTTGATACATGGATTCTATGGATGATTCACTCTCTTGCAATAAGAACACTTAGCCTTGTAAAACTTCTTGTGATCCATGCCACGCCCAGGTACATGCTAGGGAAAACATTTGACTGAATGAATTGAGGACTGTTATGGAGGAAGCATATAAAAAAAAATCGTAAAGCAGGAATACACTAGAGTTGATAAAAAATATGAAATAATTCAAACCAATTTATTACTTCTTCTTCATGAAATATGGAGGAATTAGAATATCGTATATTACATTAGTCTACATGATTATATAGGATGCTGATACACTTGGGTGACTACCCCTTATGTTTAGTTATAAAATAAGTTATAACGGTTCAGAAGTTCAACCATCACAGATGACTAGAATATAGAGGCATTATGTCGATGTTTGACAGTCGTCGTCAATGCATGTGACTATGCTCTTTGTCGAGCATGAAACCTATCAAGATTGGTTGTGTCGAGGTTCAGAATTGTGGAAATCATGAAACATGACAAAGAAGTTAGAGTAGTTGAAGGAGTCGAAGTGTTAGACTTTTTCAAAGTTCTGCAACCTTCTGACTGCTGGAGCGCTTTATTGGTCCATACATAGAGATGAAACCTTTACGATATGGTCCATACAGTATCCTTAAACAAATTAGAGAAAACTATTTTGAGCTCGACATTCCTGCATGCCTTGTCCTACATCCAGTATTCAATATGGATCTACTTCAAGAATACCATGCACCATTGTTAGAACAAAATGACTTGTAGAAAGTAGAACCAAAAGACATCCACCCAGATGTTCAAGAACCTCTTATTTGCAACACAATTGTGGGACGCCTCCTACGCCTTACAAGGACGAACTCCATTCCCTTGTTTCAAGTGGCTAAATCTGTGGACAAATCCCTGGACAAGGTAAATGGTACTCTTCTACTGAAGTATCCAACAAGTTTTCTTACCTAAACGAATACAAAACAGAGACCATTGTTACTTAAGGAAGGAGGAATGATCCAACCAGCAGTTGGTAGGTTTCCAAACATCAAAATATTCTAGCACTTCAACTACTTCGACTACTCTGACTTCTTGGACAAGTTTCACGGCTTCACCAAGTCCGAACCTTAACACAACCAATCTCGACAAGTTTCACGCTCGACATACAACATCATCACATGCATTGATGATGACTGTCGAACCTTAACAGAATACCTCTGTATTCCAGTCGTCTATGATGGTTGAAATTCTGAATCATTGTACATTATTTTGTAACTAAAATTAACTGGTAGTCACACAAGCGTCTCAACATCCTATATAAGCATGTACACTAATGTAATATACACTATTTTGATTGCTCCATCTTTCATCGAGAAGAAGTAATAAATTGGTTCGAATTATTTCATACTGTATGTTCGTATATTTTTTGTCGACCCTAGTGTATTCCTACTTTTCTTTTTCTTGTTTATATGCTTCCTTCATAACAGTACTCGATTCATTCAGTCGACTGTTATCCTCGGCATGCACCTGGGCATGGCTTGGATCATCGTGTGCTTGTACTTCTTGTAACCCAAGGCTCCTTCTGAAGGATTCTACTTATCCTTAGGATTGAAATCAATGCTATTCTTCTATTTTTCTTTATACCTCCCCTTTTCTTGTACATTCTCAGTCTCCTGAGCTAAGAGAGATTGATTCTTGGAGGCTTTGAGAGCTCCCATATGTATCGGCTTAACTTGTTCTTGAATAAGAGATTATGTGAAGGCATCAAGGGATGGTGTTTTCCAATTAGGAAATGTTAGTATCTCAAAGTGAAAGGTAGATACAAATGCTGATAATTCTGGGACAAGATTGCTCAGAATTGAGAGCACCAATTGCTCATCCTTCTTGTCAATCCCACACTGCTTGCATTACATGCCAAGGGATTTTAACATAGATAATAATTGTTGGATAGTTTTGAAGTTGTTGGGATGCAGAGCGATCAACTCATTCTCTAGAATATGGCCTCTTAGCTCATCCTGATTTCAAAACAAGGATTCAATATTCTCCCATACTTCCTTTAGAATTTTCAGTCAATAAATATGGAAGAGTAACTCCCTGGAGATATGAATGCACATGAAATAAAATGCTTCATCCATCTTGGTCGAATACTTCTACTTCTCAAGAGGATGCTAGGTTTGACCTCCCTACCCATGGTAACCATGTACATACCTTTTTGTGCAATATTATCTACATATCATCCCTCCAATCAACATAGTTGAAGGGTGTGATAATCCTGGGGGGCAAGGAGATTTAATTCTCCATCTTGCAGCTTCAATGATTAGCACAAATATTCAAAATTATTCAATTTACTTGCAAAAACACTTCATTTCGAAGTCAAAAAAATTCAAACACTCTCCACTTTGACATGTGCACTTTCTCTTAGTGCATCACACCTGGATATACTTCTCTGGACTAAATTGGTGTTATAGCTGATTTTACCACACATGGTGGATCACACATCTATGGCCTTCATTGTCCCTTTGTAGAATCTTTGGACCCCATGGACCATTTTTGTACCCTTGATGTTTCCAAGATCATCCCTAAAAACATGCATTATTTTCCATATGTTACTTTTAAACCTATTCTCACGTATATACGCGGATATGACCCTCAAACCCGTGTACATCGGGATGTGTGCAAAAGGCCAAATAGTTTTGGAGTTTTCCTTTATGTGGATCCGATTCACTTGTCTCTTGGCCTTCTATATGCCTTGAGATCGCTCGGATTTGACCTTCCATTACCCCATTGAAGCACTATATAAGGAGCCCTTTGGATACATTGAAAGGAGAGGAATTGAAGAGCAAGAAAGCTATAGTCCATTGTTGCCAGAGCTTATACTTGAGTCTACATCCCTTTGTCCCTTGGAGCAATTTGTGTTCCTCCCAAGATTTCCTTTGCTTGTGATATTTCTATCGAGAGATGGAGGATTGAAGTGGTGGAGGCCCAGGTGGAGGACTCAGTTTCTCCAGTTCGCAGACGTGCCGACAGAGGTTTTCACTATTGTAATATCTGATTTATATTAATAGAAATATATTTTCATGCCCAATAATGTGTATTTAAATGAGTATTGAATCCATGGATGCTTTTAAATTCTTATATGTTATTGATTATATATTCTAGAGTAGGTCTAAAACCATTGTCACAGCTGATTTTACCACACATGGTGAATCACATTTTTATGGCCTTCCTTATCCCTCTGCACACTCCTTAGACCCCATGGACCATTTTTGTTCCTTTGATGTTTCCAAGATCATCCCTAAAAACATGCAAAATTTTCTATACACGACTTTTAAACCCTTTCTCGCATATATACGCGGGTTTGACCCATAAAATCGTGTACATCAGGATGTGTGCAAAAGGCCAAATTCTTTTGGAGTTTTCCTTGATGTGGATCTGACTCACTTGTCTCCTGGCCTTCCCTATGCCTTGATATCTCTCGGATTCGACCTTTTGTTACCCCATTGAAGAGCTATATAAGAACCCTTTGGATACATTAAAGGCATGAGGAATTAAGAGCAAGAGAACTATAGTCCATTGTTGCCAGAACTTGTGCTTGAGTCTACATCCCTTTGTCCCTTGGAGCACTTTTGTGTTCTTCCCAAGCTTTCCCTTTGCTTGTGAGCTTGCTATTGAGAGATGGACGATTGAAGTGGTGGAGTCCCAAGTGGGGGACTCAGTTTCTCTGATTCGCAGATGTGCCGACAGAGGTTGTATTCATTGTAATCTCTGATTTTATATTAATAGAAATATCTTTTCCTGTCCAATAATGTGTATTTGAATGAATATTTGATCCATGGATGATTTCAAATGCTTATATATTATTGATTATATATGCTAGAGTAGATCTAACACGATTATATATAGCATGCTTGTCTTGTTTATTGAATATTGAGGAAGCAATTTATCAATTCAAGCTGGAGTCGGAAAGCTCAACGGGGATCTACATCAACCGTCCAGAATAAGGTACGAATCGAGATCCTTTAGTGTTAGATATTTGGTTTCTCTTACATATAGGAAAGGATTGATTTCTGGAGTCAAGCTGTCTGTTGTGGTACCCCAAGCCATAGGAATTTCTCTCCGTAACAGAATTGGCGACTCTGCTGGGGAGTTCCTAGTAGTTGTCCTTTGGGGGTTTTTATCGGCATTCAATGTTCTTGAATTGCTCTTATTTCTTTGATTTTGAGTCGGTTCTGGGGGCATGTTTTCCTGGTAGTGTCTGATTGGTGTGAATTTTGTCTCAGTTTATCTGTTTGCCTTTATTTTTATACATTTTTCTTCCTATATGCTAGTTTTTAACTCACAGTCGCGTATACACGTAGCTTTGACTGCTATATCCGCGTACATACGCGGGTCCATTGCGAACAGTCATGTATGCACTAAGTTTTTCCTTTTAGAGGAAGATATATTGTTACTGGGTGAATTTCAATGATTACTGAGTCTCCTTTGATACTATTAGAGTCTGTATACACCTCTGTTTCTAACCAGAGACATTTTTTTTTAGGGTAAATTTCTTTTTTAAGAATGTTCTTGTCATTGCATTTTTTATTTTTTGTTTTGGGATTAGTGCATTAGATTTCTTTTACCTTAGTACTTTGCATGAGTGTTGTTTGATTGTGCTTGCAGACTCTGGGGGTGCTAGAATCATTCTTTTGCTTTAGTATCTCATTTTTTCAAAAAAATCCAAAAATATTTACTTCTTTGCATCATTATGTATTGCACTTTGCATTTGCATGGTACTTGCACTAGGTTTTCTTAGAGAAGTATTAGTTAGGCTTTCATATAGGAATGACTGAATTTGTCATTTGAAGAAATTTTGCATTTCACGTAGTAGCATGCCCTGTTTTTCATTTGACACAATGCATTTGCATTGATTGTTAGGTGTGCATTTTACTTCAAGTTGCGTCATAACACCATTGGTTGCATGGTCATCTACCTTTTTTGAGTAATAATGCCAAATAAAATCAACTCTTAATTAAAATGGATTACACTATTTTCTTTGATAGGGTACACCAACAAGATTAGGTTTTAGGGTCTTGGAATAGTTCATTGTGAGTAAATTCTCCAAGACCACTAAACAACAACATGTATGTGTCTGTCCAGGTGAGAGTGTGAAATTCCTTGGTATAATTAGTGTTTCTCAAGATCCTCGTCTTACAAGGGAGTTAAGCATGAGGCAGTGTGAGCGGTTATTGATTGGGATGACCCCTAGTCATAACTGAGTAGCACGGGAGATATTTCCAGGATTGTATTCGTATCTAGGGGCTCTTTCAAGAGTTTTGGGATTTTCTACCCTGCCCATACGGTCAATCCTGCCTGGGATTGTTCACCTGAGCATTGATTATATTGAGGTGAACTTATTTGCCTTACCTAGGTTATCGAGCGGGTACTTTGCAAGGGTTATTCTGCGGGTGTCCCGGCCAGGTTGGGGTCGGACAGCACAGTCGCTATATGTGTTGAAGCTGAGGGCCACAATAATTGGTTATGAACCTCCGCTTTTTATGTATGGGAGTCTCAAGCCTTTCCTAGGCGAGACATACCTGCTTCATTCAAGAGATCAAATATCCTACCCTTGTTTGCTTGTGATTGGATTTAGATTATATTGGTGTATACTCTGTGCACATTAGCTTGCTTAGGGTTTGCGTAATTAGAGAGTCTTTTTCATTTTTTGAGTCATTGTGGATTTGGGTGCGGAACCTCGCCGTTCTTATTGTTTAGCAAGACTTCCACCTTCTACATCTCCTCCTCCTTTGGGAGAGAGAATAAGACAATCTAGGCAGACTACTTCTCACATTGATTCACACACGATGGGAGATCATGAAGATGAAATTCCTGAGCTATCTTCTTCACTTCATGAGTTTGAATAAGAAGATCCTACCCCTACATATGACCCTTCACCTGATATACCTACACACTATGGGTATGATCCTTCACATGATATACCTACACACTCTGGGTATGATCCCTCATCCACAGGTCATCGGTATTGGATGTCGGGCGACGAGACTCATCATGAACCTGCGAGCACTACTTATGGTAGTTATGATATGTCTGGTGTTCCTACACATGATTCGGTACTGCATATCGAGTCGAAATTTGAACCTAACACTATGCCTAGGGGAATTCCTAGTCACTTCCATGTGGAGAAATTTTGGGAACTCAAGTCACATTGCACCCTCCATCCCGGTGGTGGAGGTCACATCACATGTTCATCCTTGACCTAGTGCTAGTATTCCTATTCGGATACCAGAGCCAAGACGAGTGACTGTAGGGAACACCACTTACGTAATCTCACATATCCCTTCATCCGCTATTCCTAGTTCTTTGAATGCTATTCCTCCTCCACATTCACATGGCCATTTGGGCCGGAATGTTGCTACGAGTCATGTGCATACTACTGCTACTCGCGTAGTTGTATCTCAAATTTAAGAACCTCCTGTTGTGCCAAGAGGTCGTATTCCTACTTCTGGAATGTCTATTCCTACTTATGGAGTTTCTCATGGGACATCTCATGGGACTTCTTATGAACCATATTATGGACCGCAGTATGAACAAAGTTATTCACCTTATGGATACAGGTATCAACAACCCGCTTACTCCCCAAATTATGGCTTTGTAGCCCTAAATAGTCAAGGTACACCACATTATGGTGCTTCCATGCCACCCTACACGGGTCAAACAGGAGGAGGATACTATGGCCATGGCCATGGTGGTTACGATAATCAATCCTATGTGAACCAAAATTATCAGGGAGCACTTCATAGACCTGCCCAACCTAGGTTCCCTTTCCTCGCAACGTTAAATCTGCCTAACTTGTCAAGACTAATGAACAATATGGTATCTTATGACCTGTGTTGGCCAGCTATCCATACGAAGCTTCCCTCGAACATTCTGAAGTTCGAGGGAAAAATAGGAGAAGATCCAAGTGAACATGTTAATACATTTCGCCTATGGTGCTCTTCTAACTCCTTACATGAAGATTCGATCAGTTTAAGGCTATTTCAACGCACCCTTACCGGGCCTACCATGAAATGGTACATAGAGCTACCTAGGGGGCAATTCATTGTGTTTGATGACCTAGCTATGACTTTTCTCAACCACTTCCAGTTACCAGTGTGTTACGACGTTGGTACGGAACTCTTGTCAACATTTCGGCAAGATAAATCCACGCATATCTCGAACCATATCCAAGAGTGGCGTAGATGGAAGAGATTGATTAAAGCCTTCATATCGCCAGAGTTTCTCCTCGAGTGGTTACTTAAGTTGTTACTACCTTATATAGTGAAATATGTTTCTAAATCCGGAGTTCATAATGAGGAACAAGCCATTTTTAGGGCACAGGAATTGGACTTGATTTATGCTCAATTTAGTTTGTTATATGAGATCATTCCTAATGCTCCGCGTTCTAGTTTCGACCCTAAGGTCAAACCTGGACCACATGCCGATGGTATTGTTGGTTGTACGAGTACCAAACCTGTGGATTCGATTGTGAAATAGGTCAATCAATTTTCTATCAACCAATCTGCTTCGGGACAAGCTACGGCTTTGTCTAAACCCACCCAAATGGAGAGTGTGCTTTCGGTACAATCGTCGAACTAGAAGGGTAACCAGCAACCCGAAAGGAAGAAGAAGAAGGGTAAAAACAATTGTAAGGGTGGGAATAAGAATGGAAATTCCAATTCTAATGACAAGAATGCTCAAAATGCTAGGAGGGACAAGTAGCCTAAATGTTAGGTTAAGTTTCCTTGCAAGTTATGTAAGGAGGACCACCTCACTCACTTGTGCCCTCGGATAGAAGAAGCCTCGAGGTTCATAGTGCAGGGCCCAGCTGTGCTAACTAACCCTTTACCTCATAATCAAAATATGAACTCGAGGACCCATGATCAGTCTGGTGGGGATCAAGATCCGCCGGAATGTTGTAGTGGTCATGGTTGCATCAACATGGTGCATGCTGCTAAGGTTGTGTCTCGTGCGAAGGACTATGGTTTGTCACAACCAGAACTTGGAAAGGAACCTGCTCCACCTGAGAGTCCTTTGCATATTGAAAAACCTGTGGATAAACCTAAAGTTGCTCCTCCCATTCCTAAGGAAGTCCTTAAGCGTTTAGGGCACAATCCTAATGCCCAAGCCACCCAGAACTATTATGTTGTCGAGGATTTGGGTCACATTCCTTGTGCGATGTCTGCACTCGAAGTAATTCAGAGTTGTCCTTCACAAAGGAAAAATTTTCTTTCTGCTATTGGTGTTAACGATGATAATTCTTCCTCCACCATAAAATTTGAATTCGCGGGACTAAAGCCTCTCTTTCCTTACTATGTGTCTCTCTTGATTCATGTAGAATGTCTTAACAAGACCATCAAACGCACTGTGATTGACGAAGGCGTTGCTGCTTCTGTGATGTCTTTGGCATGTTGGAAGGGTTTGGGTTACCCAGAGTTGTCTAAATCCTCTACCATGTTGATTGTGTTTGATGGTAGATCATTTCAGCCGCAAAACATTCTTCCTTCTCTTAAGGTCCGTTTGGGAGGGAAGATCATCGTGATCGAGGTCGAGGTGGTTGATGCACCCCTTAACTACAATCTGTTACTGGGTAGGAATTGGATGTACAGTATGCAAGCTGTAGCTTCTTCTCTATTCCGAGTTGTATGCTTTCCATTTAATGGGAAGATAGTTACGATTGATCAAATGTCATTCAAGAATCTGTGTGTTATCGCATCTTTGGGAGCTTTTGTCTCAATTATTGTGCACTCTCAGCCAACAACTGGGAGTGTGGGTGTGGGCATGTACCCATCCCTTATGGGATCATTTAGTTGTCCTGCACCTATTCTCATAATCGGGTCTACTTCTGGTGAGGATTCATCTTCATTGCGTTCGGTGTCTTTTTACACCACTCATATGGAATATCCTTGGATTCTTCCTACACCGAGTCCTTCGCGTGAGTCCATCGGAACAAACGTGCCGTTTCCTACAACTATGATAGCATATCAAGCTAATCTCGGATTTGTTGTAGAGCCTAGTCCTTCCTCTTCGCGGATGGAGGAGGAGGACCCATATGTACTACCTGCATGGGCAGTTCAGTCTTCTCACACACATGACTGCCTTGATAGTGTTTTTCCTTCAGATGAGGCTATTATTGAGGCTATGTCTGGGGTTGAGCCACCTTGGGAAGAGTTGCATCATAGATCTTATTTTCTTCCCGAGCTTGACCATTTGGAGTGTGAAGACTTTAGGGAGATTCTTAGTGAGATAATTGGTAGTCCCATGGTTCCGTTAAGCTCTCCTAGTCCAATGGCTGATGGAAACATGGCGAATATATCTCCTACCATCCCTATCAATATCTCTCACGATCTTGGCAAGATTAAGAATGTCTATATTGGGGCAGAATGTTCCCATGCTGAGATTCAAGAGTATACCGAGTTGTTCAAAGAATTTTGTGATGTATTTTCTTGGTAATATGAAGAAATGCCAGGTATCGACCCTCACATTGTTGAGCATGAAATTAAAACTTATCCCAATGCTAAGCCTGTTCGACAACACTTGCGTGCGGTGAATGCTAGAAAAGCACCCGCGATTAAGGCTGAGATATAAAAAACTGTTGAATGTCGGTTTTATCTATCTCGTTCCCTTGACGGAGTGGGTTTCAAACCCCATTCTAGTTGATAATAAGTAGGGAACAATCCCCATATGTGTTGATTTCCGTGACTTGAATCATGCCTGTCCTAAAGATAATTTTCCCACACCATTTATCGATCATATTTTGGATGAGTGTGCGGGAAGCGAGGTATTTTCCTTTATGGATAGCTTTTCTTGATACAATCAGATATAGATTAAACCTGAGGACCAACATAAAACTTCCTTTATTTGTCCTTGGGGTACCTTTTCATATCGTAAGATGCCCTTCGGCCTTAAAAACACCGAAGCCACTTTTTAGTGGGCTATGACCTTGATATTTCATGATCTCAAATCGATTATTGAAGTCTTTTTGGATGACCTTGCTGCTCATTCTCGTCAGAGGATGCGTCATTCCTACCATTTGAGATTAGTGTTCGAAAGGTGCCACCATTATTTGGTCAAATTAAATCCTCACAAGTGCATATTTTGCATGAAGTATGGTCACTTATTAGGGTTCATTATCTCCAAATAGGGTATAAGAGTCGACCCTTTGAAGGTTGAGGCAATACTTCAATTGTCTCCCCCGAGAAGCATTAGACATCTTTAATGTTTTCAAGGCATGGAAAACTTCTTACGAATATTCGTCGTGAATTTTTCCAATTTGACTAGAGGCTTTATGCGTCTTTTGAGAAGGACACTACCTTTTATTGGGATGAGCAAGCCCAGGAGTCCTTCGATGTGCTTAAGCGAGCCTTAGCATCGACCCTGGTAATTAGTCCACCCGACTATAGCCGTGACTTTCTACTTTATGTGGCCATGTCCATGGAGATGATTGGTATGGTTTTGGTTCAAGAGGATGAGGAGCTCCAAGAGCATGTCATATATTATCTGAGTTGGAACCTTATAGATGCGGAGATCCATTATTCCCATGTTGAGAAGCTTGCCTTAGCTACCGTTCATGCGGTTCAAAGATTGAGACACTATATTCTCCTTCGCTAGACCTTGGTGGTCTCCCATGTCAATCCATTTCATTTCTTCCTCACTAGAAGGATGATAGGGGGAAAGTATAATAAGTGGATTGACATCTTGCAAGAATACAATCTCGAGTTTGTTTCGGCAAAATCGAAGAAATCGTTGATTTTTGCAAAGCTTATATCTGATTTCTCGAGCAAGGAGGAGGAGGAAGCTTGTGAAGATATGTTTGTCGATGAGCACATATTCTTAATTTCAACTTTGGATCCATGGTATGGAGATATTATCATATATTTACAAACATTGAAGGTCCGTACTCACCTTTCATGGGATGAACGACAATGATTACGTCATGTATCCAAGAGTTACCTCATAGTGGATAACACATTGTACCGTCATGGGGTAGATTCCATTTTACATCATTCTTTAACACATGAGAAGGCTGAGCTTGTGCTGAATGATTGCCACGGAGGGGCGTGTGGTGGTCATTTATCTGGGCTTTCTATAGCCTAAAAAATATTGAGAATGGGTTATTTCTGGCCATCAATCTTTAAATATTGTGTCAATGCGGTTAAGAAGTACCACCCTACCAGGTGTTCGCACATAATATACACTCGCATCTTGCCCTATTACATCCAATTATCACCGCCGGTCCCATCACTAAGTGGGGGCTTGATTTCATGGATTGCAACCCAGCTTCAACTGGGGGGCATCATCATATTATCGTGGTTGTTGATTACTTCACCAAATGGGCTGAGGCTATGACCACAATTAAATCCAATGGTGAGACAACCACTCACTTCGTATTCAACCAGATTATTACTCGGTTCGGTATTCCAAAAGATCTTGTCACTGACCATTGTAGGCACTTTCAGAATCGGATGATGGAAGAGTTGGCCTTGAAGTTACGGTATAAGTAGGAGCATTCTTCTTCTTATTACCCTCAAGTGAATGTATAGGTTGAAGCAGTGAACAAATCACTCAATTCCATTCTCCAACGAACCATCGCACAAAGCAAGACCAATTGGCATATCATGTTATATCTTTCTTTGTGGGATTATAGGACCATGGTTAAGACTGCCATCAGTTTTTCTCCATATCAGCTTGTACATGGAGTGGAGTCTGTATTACCGGTTGAGTGCGAGATCCCTTCTTTGAAGCTAGCCATAGAGCTCTTACCGGATGCTTCCTCATTGGAGGAACGTTTGGTCCATTTAGAGCAGCTTGATGAGCAGTGTCGAGATGCTTTAGTGCCTCTAGAAGTGAATAAGCATCGAGTTAAGTTCCAGTATGATAAATCTGTCCGTTCAAGGCATATCCAAGGAAGTTTAGTCAAGGAGATTTGGTCCTTTTGTGGGATCAAGCTAAAGAACCCTCAGGGGCAGGAAAATTCAACCCCATGTGGCATGGTCCTTACGTGGTTAAACGTGTGTTAGAGAAGGGTGCTTATGAGCTAGTAGATTATGAAGGGACGGCCTTGGCGGAGCCTAGAAATGGGCTCTATCTTAAAAAGTACTATGCATAATTTTCAACCAGGGCTGACTATTGTATATTATTGTACAACATTTTGCATAGTTAGGTTTTTCTTATGGTAATCAGGTTTGTTGATTAGCTTCCGTTTCTTATGGGAGATATCAATGGAGTCTTCCATCTATATAGGATTCGAGGATGGTGCAAGACGTCACACTCAACACTTAGCCTCTGCTACTTAGGTGATTTATACTCCTATGGGTCAGGTATTGTCTTTAGGAGGCGTATGTTTACGACCTTTTTTAAACAATGTCGATGAATATAGTGCCATTATTGACCTTCTATGGGATGCCATTTCACATGGTGTTCTATCTCTTGAGGTACGTCTTGATTTAGAGTTAGTAGTGTCACAACTTAATGGCTTGTATCATGTTAGAGATCCAACATTATTTTGGATATTCTTACATGTGATATTGTTAGAATGGCAATTTGACAACATAACATACATACATGTTCCAAGAATTTAAAATCAAGTTGCTAACTCATATGCTTACTATGTGTTATATTGGCATTTGTTTCATAGACAGTAATATCATCACAAACATACATTTTTACACATGTAAATAAATAAACTGATCATCATAAAAAAAATTCATTAAAACATCCAAAATGTGATAATACATAGTGTCATAATACAAAAATGGGGCTTCCGAGCCACCAAAATATAAATACACGGTAGTACAAAATGTATCACTCCCAGGTATCTAAGCCTAGGGAGGAGGAGGGGGTTTATGATCTTGGAATGTCACCATGGCTCTAGCTAGTCGTCTAAACAACCACACCCATGCTCGTGGCACACCCACCACCTGATGCTGCATGGCCTCAGGCAGGTCCTCGACCTGCTCCATGGGTACCCTGTGTGTCAGCCGCACGAAGTTGGTATGAATTCTTTGGAGCGTTCGCTCCGCATCCACACCCATAATATCATCTCCTCTTCACCTCCGTCTATGATGAGGGAAGCCTTCGGCCCGTCGTGGTCCTACATCTGCATACATATGATAGGATGTCACTATATGTTGTCACGCAAAAACATGTCTTTTCGATTCCATATATCAAAAAACACAAAAAAAATTAAATAACTCAAAAATATTAAAATAAGAGTGGGGATTCGTTACCAATGTCACCGTATGCTGATCCTGGTGGTAATGTCATGTCGAGGTCTCCCCGAAAATCTATCCCCGCATAGGGGTAATCACCGATGGCAACTATCTGTCATCGCCACCATGGAAAGAAATTAGCTGGATAGGGGTTGGACACCCTACCTCCACCCATTCTACGCATCTCATCTGCCCAACATCATTGGGCTGGATCTCTAACCTCGTGAAGAGCAACGTCAACTCTAGGGCTCAATTCTGGAACACGCTCAAAGAAAAACATGCTCAGTATGCTACTGAAACCAAAGTTTCGTACTCTACCCATCTTGCACTCACTGAGCTGGTGTTTCATGTTTCCCAATAATGTAGTGCTCCAATCATACACCGTGGGTCTCATGCACTCCACCACATAGAACATCAGAGGCCGTGAGGCCTGGTGGAGTGAGGCTAGCCCTGCTATCCTCCCCAGTCTCAATAGTATGTCCTTTAGTCCTAGCACATGTATGGAGTTAGTTGGGATCTGACTCCCGACCTTCTCCATGTCTGGAAAATAATACACTGTGATGTACTCATCTATGGTGAGGCCACCTCTGGGCTCGCAGGATCGTAGGTTCACCACTTCCACCCATCGGGAAAGTCCAGTAATAAAGTATATGTCCTCCACTTGTATGGTGAGGGACATCCCATCGATCTGGAAAGACTCTGAGTCAGGATCCCAGTAGTCTACTAGCATCTGTAGTATTCTTGGTTTATCTCTTAAGCCACCAAGACATCAAAACTTATATATCCCTCATGAACGAAGAGCATGTTGTGCCATCAGATCACCACACACTGCTTCTTCTACATCCCCGTGCTCATGTTCTCTCCATTCTAGAACCATCTTGCATATTTAAATCAATTTTGGGTCATTAGAAGTCTTTAAAAAACTTGACCACAGTCGCATACGTGACTGTTTGCTAAACAACCTCGTATGTACGCGACTTTGAGGGCTTTTTCCGTGTATATCTAGCCCTATATGCAGAAAAATCCTCGATTTCCATGTGGGCCAAGGCGCACACTTTAGGATGGCCTAGAAATCAAAATTGACCATGGAAAATTGAAAATTTTACATGAAAATGAAAGAGTAGAGCATGGGAAATTACTTGGAAAAAACGGTGTCGGATTCTGTCGGCTAGATCTCCTGGAATTTGCATTTAAAGTTCTGAGCTCAATTGGGTAAAAATTTCAAATTTTTGAAAATTTTTACCCCCTTTTCTATAGTTTTGGACCGTTTCTAATCCTTTTAGACTATATTTTTTTTAATATATGATGTAGGAGACTATTTTGAGCATTGTTTCAACCATTATTTTGACCCGTTTGTGCCAATTTCAAGTATCATGTCTAAACTAGCATAGAGGTTAGGTTTCACCATCGTTCGCATTTTGCATGACCTTATGACCGTTTCATCATAACCGTAGGTACGAACCCATTCTATCTTGTCACAAAAACTTCTTGCTATTTTAGAAGTGGCATGATTTGAATGGTAGAGGTTGACCTTACATGGGTACCCTAGTTAGCGCCTTAATTGCATTTGGTGCCCATGATGACAGTTTTTTCCTTTAGGGTGTGGGAGTCCGTTGTATAGTATTGCCATGACATTTTTCAAGAGAATCATACTCCTCTTGATCTTTTGCTGGCCTATTTTCCCCGAACTCCCTTATGTCAAGTTGTAATTTCATTATCATGAACTTTTCCTGCCTTATTGAGCCTTATCCCGGCTTCCCTGGCTTTGAGTATTAGCCATATATCCCGAGCTTGTCTCATGTCTAGCCATGTAGAGCCATTTTGTATATCCTTTGCAGCTTGATTCCCTATTTTTACCAGGAGGGGACTTTCCCTCGAGTGTCGCTATCCTACACATGTATCCTTGCATTGAGCATAGGAGTGTTCAGCTGCTTGGAACTAGTTTGTTTTCCTATTTGACACTCGTCTCCTTCTAGTCTGTAACATTAAAGTGATTTTATTCTTTTTCAATCTTTTCAAATATTTGAAAAAGTCCAAAAAAATTTAAAAAACCAAAAAGTTGGACAAGAAAAGATGTTATCTTTGGCAGCAGTCGAGTTGTGTCGCCTTCGAACAGAGCATTGTATATCACATCCGTTGGTTGGGTTAATAGTTTGACTTTAGGAGTTGTACTCGTTTATCTGAGTTTATCTCCACCGACTGGTTAAGCTTCTAGTCCCAATGGAGCCTCTGTTGATGCCTCCTGTGTCGCAGAGATGTCCCAGTTTTGCATATCGAGTCTATGATGCCTACATTCAATCACCATTCGCCTTTATGCTCTTGTTCGAAGGAAGTTGAAACCTTAGTCGACCATTCCTCAGTTATCTTGAATTTGCATGTTGGCCATTCCCAGTACAATTACTACTTCGTGTACCTTATGATCGAGTCCTTCCACATTATACAGCATTTCTGAGTACCTCGTGTTGGATGATGGGGGATTCCTTAATTCCCTCCTTCCAGCGGATTTCATTCCATTGACTCCAGATCATTTATTCTGGGATAGGAATCTAGAGTCATTTTTTACTGCCTTGAGACTTGCAGTCATCAGTGGCAGGTTCTCTCGCCATTGACCGTTTTTTGGGAATAAATCAATTTCCCCAGATCAATGGATTCTCTCAAGTGTTCAACCTCAACACATTTATTCACACTTGTTAGTTTGCACTCTAGTAACTTGATTCCCATTTTCATTATCGGTGGGTGATCTCGCGTCTGTTAATGGTATACATCGATGATCGGTAATCAGATGATGGACTACTATGTTCGACCTCGACACCTCTATTCACATAGTAGGACATGTACTCGTTGCAGTTTGTGTAGAAGACCTTCCATATTGTGGCATCTCTTATATTCTACCTCCTTGATCATGCCAATGTTCATGAGATTTCAGCTCTCATGACTTGATTCCATTATATGTCAGACATTTCCAGCCATTATGGAGATCTTGATCCATTATATATCTTCAATCTTCATGGAGATCATGATCCTTTGTATATCTTCATCATGGAGATTCTGATCTATTTTGTACGTGGCGATGACCACATATGTTATATTGTATCATTCCTATTCATGTCCATTGTACTCTTATGTAGCCAGGACTACTATATGTATTTGCAATTATGTGCAGAGTTGTATCATTGTATAGTGTTGATTGGATGGATGGTTCTTCCACTGGGTTCTTCATCACTTCACTTCTGGGATGGACTTATAATGTATTTCAGCCACCATATGACCCCTCTGAACTCACACATTAGGGGGCATCTGTTATAGCTGATTTTACCACACATGGTGAATCACATTTTGATGGCCTTCCCTATCCCTCTACAGACTCCTTAGACCCCATGGACCATTTTTTTTCCTTTGATGTTTCCAAGATCATCGCTAAAAACATGCAAAGTTTGATATACGAAACTTTTAAACCCTTTCTCACGTATATACATGGGTTTGACCCCTAAAACCACGTACATCAGGATGTGCGCAAAAGGCCAAATTCTTTTGGAGTTTTCCTTGATGTGGATCTGACTCACTTGTCTCCTGGCCTTCCCTATTCCTTGAGATCACTCGGATTTGACCTTTCATTACCCCATTGAAGAGCTATATAAGGAACCCTTTGGATACATTAAAGGCATGAGGAATTGAGAGCAGGAGAACTATAGTCCATTGTTTCCAGAACTTGTGCTTGAGTCTGCATCCCTTTGTCCCTTGGAGCACTTTTGTGTTCTTCCCAAGCATGCCCTTCACTTGTGAGCTTGCTATTGAGAGATGGAGGATTGAAGTGGTGGAGGCCCAAGTGGGGGACTCAGTTTCTCCGATTCACAGACGTGCCGACAGAGGTTGTATTCATTGTAATCTCTGATTTTATATTAATAGAAATATCTTTGCTTGTCCAATAATGTGTATTTGAATGAATATTTGATCCATGGATTATTTCAAATGCTTATATGTTATTGATTATATATGTTAGAGTAGATCTAACACAATTATATATAGCATGCTTGTGTTGTTTATTGAATCTTGAGGAAGCAATTTATCAATTCAATCTGGAGTTGAAAAGCTCAACGAGGATCTACATCAACCGTCTAGAATAAGGTACGAATCGAGATCATTTGGTATTAGATATTTGGTTTCTCTTGCATATAGGAAAGGATTGACTTCTCGAGTCAAGTTGTCTATTGTGGTACCCCAAGCCATAGGAATTTCTCTTCGTAACAACCATTATATAGCATGTTTGTCTTATTTGTTGAATGTTGAGAGAGCAAATTGCTAATACAAGCAAGAGTGGAAAATATCAACGGGGATCTACATCAACCATTTGGAATAAGTTATGTTTCGAGATCCTTTAGTGTTAGATATTTTGTTTCTCTTACATATGGGAAATGATTGATTTCTACAGTTACTCTGTCTGTTGTGGTACCCCAAGCCATATAAAGTTTTCTCCGTAACACCAGGAATTATGCGGAACCCAATTGATTTTGATGCATCAATGGAAGTTTTTGAGGATTGAAGTTGGCCTCATTACTCACTCAAATACCATGTTTAATTTATCAAATCTTGGAATCTTCAATCCTGAATGAATTCACTTGTGAAATAAGGTTGAAGGATGAAAGAACAATTCACTATACACTGATAAAATAATTCATGGAAAAATTGAACAACCAAAAGACAAAATTGGTCAGCATAACATTACATCCCATATATTTAAGCTATTTTTAATACAAATGATCATACAATAGGAAGAATTCGAATACACTAGGTAAGATTTGAATTCACCAAATTGGAATAACTCTAGTGCTAATTAAAAGTGAGGAAATCACAAATGATATCTCCCTTAGGACAACTAAATCAATTCTCATTCATTCAACTAAATAAGGTAGGTCGTAAAAGGATCCTAACCTCCTTGAATCATGGAAATGGGGTGCTAGACTGACTAGAGATTAACTAACTGATGTCCATATGAGGATAACTCAAAGCAGACTAGGGAAAATTGATGGTTGGACTCCCATGACTCATTGTGGGTTCATAAATTATAGGGATTGGCCTCTAGAGCTCCTAAAATCATGCAAAACATCGAATTAAGTTTTAGGTGGGCCACATATGAGTCCCCCGTGACACTAATGAGGTGGCAATAGAATCCTAAGCTGGGAAATGATAATGATACTATGGTGGTCAAGGGAGGATTATTAATTAATCTTAACATCATATTGATTCACTAGATAGGCATTGGCCTTGAGTATCACAGTAGGAATTAATTCTAACATTTTTACATGATTTAACACGGTCAAATTTAATACATTTGAAGGGTTAAAAGTGTGGGTATTACAACATGTGTTGTTTGAATGAAACCATTACATTAATAATGACATGGTTTTACAAGGGACATGTCATTTTCTTCTATAGGTTCCTTTTTTTTAATGTATTTTTCCATTTATGGTTCTAAATGTTGATATGAAGGTTTTATACATATAAAACCGACAATAATAATTCTCTTATTGATGCATATACCAAGGTATGTGTGGATATGAAACACCTTCCATTGATAAATGTTGCAAAATCAACGTTATATGACAAATGTTGATGTGGGGATAAATGGTTGCTCCTCTAGAATCCATTTATTTTATGTGTGTTTCCACAATTTATCTATTGTCCTTCTTGAGAATGTGGAATATTTCTAAAATTTTGTTGGAATGAGTTAGTATTGTCAAATATCTTTCATGATTTCTAGAGAGATACAGGCCATGGCATATTTGACAAGGAAATAATTCGAAAATATGTTGATACAAACCTTGGCATGTTGCGATCTTGTTGAATATGAAGAAGAAGAAAATTTCCAAATGTGCATAAATATTTGTGGAGCATGAGTACGATATCACTTTTTAATTGCATAAGAATAAGTTCATAAATTAAGAGGATTTTGAGATACTTGGACACAAAGATCATAATTTTATGCATATTCAGAGCACTAATTTTGTGGGGAGAGACACTTCCGATATTGCAATTCATTTCATATCTCGTAAGGGAAAGTTGAATTACATCTTCCTGATGAGCGTGCAATGACTTTTGGAGTTAAAAGTATTAGGATTAATAAAAGAAAAACATATGATATTACCCTTGGATATCATAGATCTAGAGGTGATCCCTCACGTATAATAATCCAAGAAACTATAAGTATATGAAATTCTTATTTCATTAGAGCTATTAAATTCCCTTGAAACTTTTCTAGAAAAGAGCCCTTGTAACTTATTTTAGCTTGTATAAGGTCACCATATCTGGAACAACATTGCATTATGTATTTTATATACCATTCAAAAATATAAGTTATTTGTGATGTTTGTGATTAATAATGTTATAAGAATAGACAAAGCATGCAAACTGTATCTTGATAAATGAAATGTTTATTTTACTCGAAGAAATATATTTACTCAAAATTATACTCTTCATTTTCGAGGGAGGTAAATTATATTGCTTAGTGATTTGGAACAATTGCCATATGTTATTGATAAACATGGATATGCATTTAAATATTTTGTAAGATATTTATGGAGCTCAATGCCAATAGTTTTAACCTTGATACTATGTTTATGAAAGACAAATGGAGCAATAATAAAAAATATTTATGGCATTTGTTAATGCCAAATATAGAAAACTAGAAATTACTTATGGATTGTAAAATGACTTCCTCGTACTTCCTAAGATGCTTCCACCAAAAATTTACTTGATAAGTCCATACATTTATTTGTGACGAATAGTGATGTACAAAATCATAATGATGTACAAAATCATAATGAGTAATGTTTGAGATACCTAGATTGTCTCATTGCAACTAGAGTTGCTACAAGAGTAAGAAGTGATTATTCTATGGAAACAAATGTGGAAGACATGGAACTTGAGTTATTTATTGTAGTGGTAGTTAGGGTGATTCTTACATAAAATAAATGGACTAATGTAGGACTCATTGATGGTGCTCTTTGTTGGGTTCTGAAATTACCCCTTTTTACCCTAATTTGTTTTACCTTTTTCCCCAATTTTAGCTCTTGATTATAGGTGAATCCTTACTTTTCCCATGAAAAACGAGCATGAATACTTAAGGTATAAATCATCATTATTTATCTCGTTTCATGTTTGATTTTACTTGTAATTTTGGACTTTACCTTTTATCTGTGTTAATCTGTCATTGGTTTGAAATAAGGCCTCAGAATTTCCAGGTGTCTCCAACAGAGCGGTTCATTGCATTTAGAAACAATTACTGTTTGGCAACAGTTTTATGTTCAAGGATTCTGTCCAAGCTGCTAACAAAGGAATCTCAGACACTCTTCCATGAAGATAGCTGAAACTCTCTAGATATCCTCCTCCACATTTTGGTATAAGTACACACAGAAAAGGAGAGGCAAGGGTTTACAATTTGTAATAGACTATAGCAAAGGGACAGTAACTGCATCTTGATAAATTAGTAAAGGAGTAGCAATTTCTAGAACTTCTCTATTGTATATTTTGTGAGATTTTTCCAGCATATCTGTTCGAAGACTATGGATTGCCTTCTTACAGAGTTGCTGGTATGATTAGATGTTTTTAGTTTAGTTATTTTGGTTCAGTGTGGAATTTTAGTTTGATATATTTATATTTATATGCAACAACATTCAAATGGTAATTGTATTATCAAATTTCCTTTTGGCTTTCTGTAAATGGTGTGGTATGACATGTTAGATTTTTATCATTTAAGAAATATGATCTTAGGATATTATCTGAGATAATAACATGCACAGCATTAATCACAAGAGACAAGAGACACAAAGAATTTTCCTTGGGGAAACCATAAACGAGAAAAATCTGCAACTTCCTTAGAGATAGAATGAGCACCAATGGCAGCAGTAAAACCCAAAGACATAAAGATGATCTCCAATAGTTGTTCTCTCTCTCACTTGTGTGAGCTCTTCCTCTCTCACTCATGCGCCCCAGTTGACTGAGTGTATATGTAAAATATAGAGGCTCACTCTCTATTTATACTAATTTTTGACTTGACAATTACTTACCAAGGATGACATATCAAGGAGAGTCTAATAACCCTAGTGCCCCTCAATTGTGGGTACTTTTCCCCCTGATAAACAAGGAGCGTTAACCTTAACTCAATTGAGGGGACTTTGCCCCAAATTACAATGAAGGGTTAAACGCATTGAATTTACATGAATTTATTATATTAATGACTCTCTCGATAGGAACATCGGGGTACAATGAAATAAAAATGATTCTCCCAATAGGAACATCGGGGTACAATATAAGATATACAAGTGAATACATTTTGAAGTTACAAATACATCAACACTCCCTCTTAACTAGGAAGGTATTCTTTTGACACAATTCATTAGCACAAGTATTCTTCTCTGGATTATCATCAAAGATGGATCATCACTGGATCATCACTAGATCATCATCAAAGCTAGATCTTCACTAGATCATTATCAAATTTGGATCATCACTGGCTCATCATCAAAGTTGGATTATCATCAATGGATCATCATTAAAGTTGGATCATCATCAAAGCTGGATCATCACTAAATCAACATCACTGAATCAACATCACTGATTTTGCTATCTCGATCAAATGGTGCCATCTCACAATTCTTCTTGTCATATGAGTTTCTACAGAGCCAACCCTTTTTCATGTTGGTTGTAGCCCTAGCCTCCATGTAGGTCTTCATCTTATTCATCACTTATATCTGACCCGGTAAGAAAGGCCCACCTAACACTTATATTTGACCATGGGAGGAACACATCCACCACCATTTCATAAAGGCACGCCCAGCATTCACATATGACCTCATCATGTCAGAAAGGCCCAACACTCACATCTAACCTCATCATGTCAGAAAGGCTCGTCCAACACTCACATATGAGCACATCATGTCAGAAAGGCCTAGTACTCACATTTGACCTCATCATGTCAGAAAGGCTTATAACTTACATCCAATCATGGGAGGCACATCCTGCCACCATGTCGAAAAGGCTCTGCACTTACATGTGACCATGGGAGGCCCAACCTACCACCATGTCAGAAAGGTTTTGCACTTACATCTGACCATGGGAGGCCCAACATACCACCATGTCAAAAAGGCTCTGCACTTACATCTGACCCAGTCTAAAAGGATCTGCACTTATATCTAACCATGGGAGGACCCACCTACCACCATGTAAGAAGGGCTCTACACTTACATCTGACCCAGTCATAAATGCTCTGTACTTACATCTGACCATGGGAGGACCTGCCTACAACCATGTCAGAAGGGATTTGCACTTACATCTGACCTAGTTAGAAAGGCTTTACACTTACATCTAGCCATGGGAGGAACCAATCCTACCACCATGTTAGAAAGGCTCTCGGACTCATCACTTCTCCTTGGAAGGAACCTCGATTTGGAGAACACCAATCTTCCCCCGGGAGTACTCAGACTTCACTCTGACCATTTCCAGCATAGAATCACATCAAGGATGATTACATCCAGGGATAACCTGAGAACTTTGCCAGGACCGATTACATTCGAGGACAATCTACAAGACCATT
This sequence comes from Pseudotsuga menziesii, assembly GCA_001517045.1. Taxonomy (NCBI): domain Eukaryota; kingdom Viridiplantae; phylum Streptophyta; class Pinopsida; order Pinales; family Pinaceae; genus Pseudotsuga; species Pseudotsuga menziesii. The sequence goes on along the minus strand of LPNX010920602.1, from coordinate 44,120 downwards.
TACGTTTGAGAAACCTATGAGCTTCGCTAGGATTTTATGCTCAGAAAACTTGTCTCATCGGCTATGCTAGAACTCCCTCTTTCAAGAGATCTCGATCTGGATCACATACTAGAGATTCAGTGCTCCTCTCTCTCAAATAGCCGAACAAGTGGCAACATATTTTTCCTTGGTTGTACTCATCACCATGCAAGACTGCTTCTTGCTAAACCAATAGATCACTCCTAATGTCATACTGAAGCAGCACCGCAAAGAGCTCTTCCTATAAATTGCACTGCCTGCCCAATCTAAATCCACATAACCCTCCAGGTTAATTTTTTGATTCGCTTCATACTTGATCCCATAATCAACTGTACCCTTCAGGTACCTCACTACATGCTTTGCAACCATCAGGTGAACATGTCTCAATGTGTTCACAGCAAAGAAAATATCTGGTCTTGTATTTGTCAGGTACATCAAGGAACAAATCATCTGACAATACATCATGGAATCAACCGAATCTAATGAAGAAACACTCAATAGCTTCAGGTTCGATGCCCTAGGTGTGGTCATGGCCTTGTAGTCCATCATCCTGAACCTCTTTAGGATCTCTACTGCATACTTCCCTTTTCCCAAGGAGATTCCATTCGCATTCTGACACACCTCCATGCCTAGAAAGTAGTGCATAATCCCCAAGTCCTTCCTCTTGAACTCGACAGCAAGTCCCCTTCTTGTAAATTTAATGAGTTCCTATTTTCTGTCAGGAACAAGCCATCGACATATAACAGGAGCATCACTGGTCTTCTGCCTTCAACCTTGAAGTAAAGGTTGGAATCGTCTTTACTCTTAGTAAATCATAGAGTCATCAGTAAGCTGTCCATTCTATTGTATCATGTCAAACCTCAAGATCTTTTGCAGCCACTCCCTCTTAAGCGAAGCATCATTCTCCCTCTCCCTTTCGTACTCTATGCATTGAAACATTATGTACCGGAGTGACAAGTAGCTTCCTCTACTACTAATATTCTATGTATCCATCTAGGTTCACTAGATACCAATATCCTCTATTTTGAACCTTTTCAAAAGTTCTTCTCGCACCCATCTATGAGCTTGTCATCCTCTATAGGCTTTCATCTTCAACCTTGTAGCAAAGGTTAAGATCTTCATAACTATAGGTGATATTCAATATCCTCATGTATGTGTTGTCCCATGGGTGTCTTCTAAGCTCGTACAAGGCCTTCTTTCATTTGCACACATGATTCTCCCTGTCATGTGTCTTAACTTCTAGTCACGACAAATGTCTCTTCGTAGTCTATGCCTTCTTTTTGTTAGAAGCCTTGTGCTAAGAATATTTCCTTGTATCCCACATAATTCTCTTCAGGTCTCGATACTACATCCTAGACATCATTCTTCATGATCTAGTACTATCCTTCCCTTTCTTCTTGGCTACTTCTTCATAGCTGGAAGGTCCTGTATCAATGATGCCGCTCAACAGTGTCACATAACTAGAGTGTCTCTCAGGCCTCTTTCTTTCTTTGAAAGTATTGTCATATTATTCTTCATCTTGGATTCTTTCTTGAACTGTCGTAACTTATTCTTCAGAACAAGTTTCATCCTTCTTTTCTTGTAGGAGATTGTACGTGATCTTTCCTACAAGTCAAAATCATCCATATCTCATGAAAACTTTCTAGATGCCTTCCATCACTACCAAGACATCATTGAGATTGTGCGCTAATACAATATGTCAGCAAAGAGGTTTCATTATAGATAAGTAGCAATGGAGAGTTGTATAGCACCACGAGCTACTTACCCATCACATGCATATTAGTAGTATACTGTCAATAATGCAAACGTTTTATCATGCAAAACACATCATTTGAATATAAACAAATGCATAACAAAATAATATCATGAAATTGAATACTTATCTTTATTTGTTTCATGGGTAGACTCCTTCTTTCAACTTCATTATCTTCTTCATTCATAACAGCACCATTTCTTATCCAAATGATATGATGGATAAGAGGGTCTTCAAGAATTGAGTTCTTCATATTCTTCATCTCTTGAGGGATCTTCTTTGAATCATGAGCGCTTGATCTTCAGTTGCTCCTATATTCTCTTCTCTTATTATGGGTCGAACTCCATCTTGTGTGTGCTCTTCCCAGAGTCTGTTGAAGATAATCACTTCCTTATGGCACACATTCCACAAATGAATGAATCCCATGATCCTGGGAGACCATTCAAGGTGGTTATCACAACTTCTGCATTCTCTACTTTTTCATCCACTGCTTCAAGTTGTTCTTTGATTTGAGAGACCCTTGTAAAGTATGACTGTATGGTCTCTGTATTATGGATCTTTACATTGTTCAACTGGTTTCTCAAAGTCATCTTCTGATTTATATTATTCCCTTCAAATAGCTTGGTCAAGGCCGAATCAAACATCTCTTTAGGTGTCTTTAGGGAAGACACTTGTGGTATAAGGTGATCCTTGATTGAATCAGCAATTATTTTCTTGTCCTTGACCAAGTTCTTCTTGTGTAACGCTGTTAGCCTCATCTCCCTCTTGAACTGGAACCTCTGCACTTACGTAGTGTCCAATTCATTTTCTTCAAGAAGCAGTGAAATCTTATTCTTCCATGCTTTGAAGCTGTCAGCTTCACCAATATTTTCATCAAGCTGGTGTGATTAGTCATCTTGAAATGAGAACCTCAACTGTAAATAGAAAAAGATTAGATCTTACCGATTTGAGGTGTCCATTTTTGTTCTGAATCTTGCTGATACAAGGTTTGTCATAGAAACCCTGATTTTAAAAACTTGGAATCTCAAACTTCTGATCAGATAGAAGGATGGGCCTCTTCAAGGCGAGCTGTCCAATGTACTCCTTCTCTAAAAATAGTGGAGGGAAGCTCCTGGAATAGGAAGCCCCAGTTTTCCAAATTCTTCTGTAGAAATTCCTGATATTGTTTCTACGGTATATCCAAATGTACTACTCCTCTGTGTTTGAAATTTTGTACAAAGGTAGCCTCATCTGTCCTCTTTCCAAAACCATGGGTTTGAGAAGAATTGGTTTCACAATTTGTGAGTTATCATAGTTTTCCCAAGGTGACTTATTTGAGGATTGTTCAGTATAGAGAACTTCTATGGACTTCCGCGTGTCACTTTTTCACCTTCGGTGTCTAAAATGTTTACCACAAAAATTAAATTTTGTTCCCTATCCAGAACATCTTGAGAAATCTCTTTCTGATCTTTGTATCCCTAGACATATAAATTCTCCCTAGGTGTCCTATTTAGGGATGAATCCTGGAAGAGGTTGGAACCCTGATTTAAAGGAATCATATCTCCTAGAATATAGTGAATGTGAAGCTGAAATGTTTACAAAGGGTACATCAATATTTTATCTTCATCCTATGATAATTTCATCCCCTGAGACTTCTTCAATCCCGAGATATAGAGAATGTACCAAAACTACCAGTTTTAGTATTTTATGGTTTTTTAGGCCCGGGGTCAAACTAGGGTTTGAATTTCTCGGAGTTTCACCCAACCAAAAAAATTTACCTTGGTATATAAACTTTGATTTTGATGAGGAGAGGAATCCTATGCTGGGCTGACTCAAAAATTCCTCTTCTGTAAAAAAACCCTAATTTCTCACAGCAAAAACTGAAAATGCTCGGAATCAAATTCTGCTTTGACAGAAAGATGCGCCCTTCAATGGAGAGTTATCCTAGCCTCCTTTTGATGATGGATTGTGGAGAGAGACCCAAAAATTAAGAACCCCTAGCTTCTGCAGCTGCATAGTTTCTTCTTCTCAAGTTAGCTTGATACCATGTTAGATTTTTATCATTTAAGCAATATGATCTTAGGAAGTTATCTGAGAGAATAACATGCACAACAATAATCACAAGAGACAAGAGACACAAATAATTTTCCTCGGGGAAACCATAAAGGAGAAAACCACACAACTTTCTAAGAGATAAAATGAGCACCAATGGTAGCAGTAAAACCCAAAGACAGAAAGATGATCTCCAACAGTTGTTCTCTCTCTCACTTGTGTGAGCTCTTCCTCTCTCACTCATGCACCCCAGTTGAGTGAGTGTATATGTAGAATAGAGAGGCTCACTCTCTATTTATACTAATTTCTAACTTGACAATTACTTACCAGGGCTGGCATCTCTAGGATATTCTAATAACCCTAGTGCTCCTCAACTGTGGGGAATTTTCCCCCGATCAATAAGGAGGGTTAACCTTAACTCAATTGTGGGGACTATTTCCCTAACTTACAATGGAGAGTTAACCTCATTGACTTTACATGACTTTATTATATTAATGACTCTCTCGATAGGAACATCGGGGTACAGTGAAATACAAATGATTCTCCCGATAGGAACAAAGGGGTACAATATAAGATATACAAGTGAATACATTTCGAAGTTACAAATACATCAACATGACAGTTGACTGTGTACTTAATTATTTATTTTATGCAGAAGTGCGTTAATAGTTGTTACGGACTCACTCGAATCCTGTGTTGTGTGTTATTTACCTATCTTAGAGTTTTTCCAGATTAGATAGGCCATTTGCTTTGATGAATTTGTGGCTTTGATTAATGATTGGTGATCATTCTGATTTGGTAATATAGACTTCCATTTTCTGCAAGAGTAATTCGAGGTTGATTTATCTTTTAGACTGTAAACATTAAGATTGATATGGTAGGAAACATAAGTTCTTTTTAATTCCTAGATTGGTAATTTCATTTGATTCCTTGTAGAGAGCTGAGTTACTTGAGCAGTAATTAGAATTGATTTATTTGCATTTCATTCATTAGGTACTGAAAATGTTTATGCATAGATTTTTCTAATTTCCCTTGAAAAAAGCATACTTTCCTGGGTTGACAATTACTATTGAACACTCTACTTGTTGAGAATTTAATGAGTATATAGAGTGTCCAACACTCTTGGAGTTGTAGAAACTCGCATGAATCATTATCCCTAAGCCACCTATACATGTTTTTAGTAAGATTTGATAATTATGTGGTGTTCATGGGATGAATCATTCCCTCAAACTATTCCTATTACCCATATTGAAAGAGATAATGGGAAACAACTTCTAGTGAAACTCGCTTAGTGCTTAAAATCCCATGATTCACAAGGATTGATGTTGGAGGAACTTGCTATCAATATTGGGAATGAAAAATAGTGAGTTATTGTTTTGAGTAGTCTTTGACTTCATTTTTTTATATGTTCAACAAGAAAATATGAAAAAGCTAGAATGAGTGTTTAGTAGATAAACTGAAGAAGAACAATTGAGATTCATCACTATGTAATATATTGAGTAATTATTATATGCATCTTGTTATTGTATGTATCTAGTTACTTTATTATTATTAATATATTTTTATCATTCAACCTTGTTACATTATTACTATTCAAATTATTCCATGTATAACTTTTGAAGTGCCATTCTTCATAAAACTCTCTATATAATAAATGCTAGTAAATTTCAAATGAATACATAATTATGATCATCTACAATTTTCGCGTATATAATTGAAACAAAGCAAGTCCATCTTAACACCATATCTATCATATGTTTGAGAAAGATTATTGAAAAAAAAATAACATCTCGAACAATTTGATCTATACATAGTCCGTTGGATGTAGTTTGGGTGGTAGGGAGGAATGATTGTTACCCTCCCCACCCAATATTATTTTTTATAAGTGACATGATGATCTTGTTGAACCTCTATGTAATGATTGTGTGGATTATGTAATATGGTCATACCTTAATTCTATGAAATAACAAGTGTTCGCATATTTTTGGGTGAAAAAAACATTAATCTATATAAATAAAATAGGTATATATATATACACATACTATTATATGTATACTATTATATTTCAAAAAACCCATATTTAGATAATGTAACACCCCGGTTTTGACCCCGTTTGCATTAAAAATGTATATGATGTAAATATTGTATTTAATCGTGGTGTGGGGCTAAAGGAAAAATCCCCACCATCGATTTAGCATTTTATGTTTCGACGATTAAAAATCTTTTCCGATGGTATTTCATGCTAGCCACGCACATTATAATTTTATGCATCATGGAAATATGCAATTTAATTAAAATACCCACAACCACCTATGTCAATGTAACATTAAAGAGATGGGGGAATGATTTCCTAAGGATAAGGGGGGGGTGGGGTATTCAAACCTTGAGCCAAAGGGTAAAATCCAAATGTCAAAGGGAGAACCCATCAAAACTATCAACTACCCATTTCTTGTCTTTTTCCCCAATCATTTATTTCTGCCAGAAATTGGTTGAGGTAGTTATTGCATGGGAATGGGAAGAGTATGGGAAAAAAATTGAATTGGGCAAAGAACCCATTTTGGAAAAAGCATGTTTTGACTTCCTGGGCAATTAAAAAACCCAAAAACGTATGCCCATTCTACCATGCATCCACGTTTTTCTCTTCCTCATGTTTTTGGAGCTCCTGGGCATTCTGCATTCACGTTTTTGTAGTGTTCTTCATTTTTCTCATGGATGGGAAGTGGTTTTGTTAAGGTACAATGGTTGGTATCTCTCTTGGGCGTTTTTATGTTGTTTCCATATTCCCACGGTTGAGAATTTAATGTATTTAGTGTTGCATAACCAATGGAGGACATATCCATGAATTTAGGGGCTGAGGGAGCCATTTTTTTCCCACGTGCAGCCATAGAACATTTCTGAAACGAATTGCTCATGCTGGGTCGTTTTTCCCCAATTTCCATTTCCATTTTTGGCCCCCATGACATTTTTCATCAATCCCAGAACTTGTATTTTGTTGTATATTCATCTTTTGTTTTGGTTCGAACTGGTACACAGTGCAATTGGGTTTGAACTGGCTTGATAAACTTGGTGTAGGAAGGAACCTCACAGACAAATCAAGAGGGGTTATGTTTCTTCTTTGCACACCCTGAATAACACTGGAATGGAAGGCATGGCCCGAGGTACTATGTATCAGAGAAGGGGATGCTTCCTTGTGTTGGGTGTGTAGATGTTTTACAAGCTAAGCCTGATCTGGTGCAGGTTTCCATAGCTCTGTGGTTGAGCTCACTATATTAGAAGTTCAAGCTTCCCACCTCTGTGGTAGCCTGATAAACCCAATTGTAGTTTGGCTTGGCTGAATTTTGATATATCTTTGGCTATGTGTGAGCCTGGTAGTGTTCCCTTATTCCTTGTGGGAATCATGCCCAGCTCGGGGGTGGCAGTGCTGCTCAGAGATTGATGAGCACACTGGCCTATGGTTGGGTGGAACGTTGCGGCAACATAGCTGGTTGTGGGATAAGCTTCTTCTCAAGATAAGTATTTCTTGTGTTTAAATCTCTGCAAGTGTAACTGTTTTAATGAATTATATGAACATGTTGAATGCTTTGAATGAATCAATTTTTGTTCTGTTGTAGATTACATTATGCATCTGTATATGTTTATGTTCAATGCATTTTTATTATGTCAATGTTCATGGAGCATAGTTTCCCCGTCTAAATGATAGCACAAACGTCGTAGTTGCATCCTCTCAGGAGTGAGGGGACATGACAGATAAATACTCATAACACAAAAAGTGTTTGAAATTCAATTTCTTTTATTAAAAAAAAAATATTGAAAATTTAAAATTATATAAAAGAATAATATGCATATGAGTCTCTATCTATAAATAAATAAAGTAATAAACAAATCAAATTTCATTGTAAACTTTAACTTACAGAAATCCAAATAATTTTCTTAAAATTTTATAATTATAAAATAATTAGTATATTTTTTATTTTATAAATTTTACCTATTAATTGATATCTTTTTTATTTAATTAATTTTAATAACCTAGTGAAACATAAATGTACCAAAATGTTTCCATCCTAGCATGCTGAGTTGATTGTTGATTCTCTCAATCATAGAGGGAATGAACAATCGACATAGGATGGCCCTCAAGCACGCTACTGACGATAAATATCATATAATCAAATCTCAAATGGATCCAATCTTAATAATTGATTGAATATAAAGCGATAAACCTATTTACAGTCGATGGATAGCATTTGAACTTTATTTTGAAATTCTCCAACAAGGAATGGGATCATCTACTTCTTAATTCTATCAATGCAAGAAATCACTACCAGTGAGCCAATGAGAGTGATCACATGCATTTGTCATTCTGTACTATTATGCAAGAAATCTCTCACCCAAGGTGAATTGTTGGGACTTAATATAGCATGTGGTTGTTATCCAAAGAAGGGAACAACAATATATGTTCTAGAATTCATCACATATATCATTATATTTATCTATTATAATATACCACAGTGCAAACCATTATTTAATTCAATTACATCCATTATACTNGTTCATTAGTAATACACCATATTTTCTACTCAAAAGAGTACTTTAGAGAGCACAACATGGAGACCATACTTAGGGATCACCCAAAACTAACAACCTAAGAAACTACTAACAAAGGATAATTAACCAACCAAGTTTTATGGTATGATACTTATATTTATCAATTTCCCTTATGCAAGTAAAATAAGACAAAAGGAAAGTGATTAGTTGTGCAGATGGTGGTCATTACTATTCATTACATATTCCTTTTTGACATGCACCGGTTGCATTCACCTCTCCATAGCTTATCGTCTTGAACTTAGGAATTACATTCCTTGAAGCCTTTCACATGGTCCTCCAACTACTCTTTCATTTACTTTGACTACAACCCAGCCCCGTGGGTTTCAAAAAATGGGTGGAATTACTTAAATTCATATCCCCCTGAACCTGAATCCCATTGCTTCCTCTCAAACAAAGAGGCTAATTCTTACACAATTTGCAATGCCTATATTTTGAACTAATTAGGAAACCATTAAGATAGAAGTAGATCAACCATATCCAAGAAATCCTATGCTAGGTTTAATAAATTTATTTTTCCATGTCCTCAATGCTATGGTCTAATGAACCTTAATGGAGATGTTAATTTTTTGTAGTGGTTAATAATATTTCATTGTGATTGGCCTAAAATACTAATTTTGTGATTGTGCCTCCCAAGAAGTCTAAATAGTGTCTTTATTTAATCATATGTTCTTTTGATGTTTTCTTGAATATCATCCCTCTACACTAGAATAGTTGTATTCATCATGCTCCTACAACTATGACATTTGGAGTTGGAGTCGTGCAAGTTTCTTAAACCAATATTGATAATATTCAACCAATTCTACAAAATGGTACAAATGGCCTTGGTATGTTCTATCTCAACTTGGAGTTGTTATTTAGAGTGTTCCAATTGAGTGACCAATGAGTTTATCTATCCCATCAATTATTTAGTCTTGAAATATGCATAACGGTGGTTAACATCTCATTTTAGCCACATGTCACTCTTCTACTACCTAGGATGCAATAGAGAAGCCTTGAACTTCTCGATAGAATTTGAAGGCTTCTCATCATCATCCATAACCTCAACCTTAGGGTTTTTGGCCTATGACATATGCAATTTCTATGCAAAGTGTCAGTGGAATGATTAAAGTTCATCCAATAAAATATGGTTATTATGATTAAACATGTTTCATTTGATTAATCCATCATCTAGGTAAACTCAAAGATCCTAATTTGTTTGTACAATCCAAGGTTAATAGGTTTAGCCTTTAAGAGAAGAGTCACTATTGTCTTCATCTCTATCTCAAAAGGATTGGACCAAGTTGTATGATGGAAGTTTGTGAACATATACGACAACATATACTTTTAAATACAAAGGTACTGAGGGGATCATCCACATAAGAGGGTAGCAATTGTGAGAATTTTTTTAATGTGAATCTGAAAATGTGGATCTTCGAATCCTATAGAATGTCTTAGATGTTATGTTTCATCTCTAACAGTTGTTGAGAGCCTACTGTGATGAATTAGGTAAAGTGAAAATTGATGGTAGGTTCTAATCATTTCTTGATTTTAATCAAGATTTTAAGCCAGGGAATGATGTACGCCAAGGTAATATCATGATTCAATAATAGTGGCAATGCAACATTATGATTTGTCTGTGATTATTGCAAGTTCACTAGGTTTTATGTACGTAATAACTTTCTAACTCACCAATGGATTAGACTAGCTCTGAGTCACATTGTGTGTATCTTCATCATCATTATCATTCTTAAGCTTCATAAAAGAGAAACCCAAAGGATCCCTTTCCATTTTTTTTCCTCTATTTGGGTCTTCAGACTCTCCTACATTTGAACTAGTATAATTTAGTGTATAGGAATGGTGGATGTGTAAGAAAGTTCCATTAGATTTTGGCCACGATTAATAGTAGGTTCTTCTCGATGGTGCCCTTCTCTTCTATAGAAAGGGTGATCTAAGAAAATGGCCTATTCACTTCTAACTCAACTATAATGACATTGTCTATGAAGGGAACCTATCGTCATCTAGAATATTATAAATATGTGGATGGATAACAACTTTCTTCATCCTAGGCACGAATACCTATTAGATGGTAGTCTAGACAACATGGGTTGAAGTTGAGATTTCAGTTTTCATCGCATCTTGTTAATGTGGCAATATAAGTTATGTGATTCTTAAGGGTTGCATGGAATTTTCTCTAAGAAACGTGGGTACTTGGAACACAAATGTTGATACATCAATGTATATGAACTTTTTATGACTTTGTCTGTAACACCCCGGTTTTGACCCTGTTTTCATTAAAAATGTATATGATGTAAATATTGTATTTAATCATGGTGTGGAGCTAAAGGAAAACTCCCCACCATTGATTTAGTATTTTATGATTCGGCGATTAAAATCGTTACCGATGGTTTTTCATGCTAGCTAGGCACATTATAATTTTGGACATCATGTACATATGCAGTTTAATTAAAATACCCACAACCAGCTATGTCAATGCAACAATTAATGATATGGGGGCATGATTTCCTAAGGGTAAGGTGGGGGGTATTAAAACCTTGAGCCATTTGAGAGAATCCAAGTGTAAAAGGGAGAACCCATCAAAATTTCAACCACCTTTCTTGTCTTACTCACCAGCCACTTAATTCTCCAAGGAGTTAGTTGGGGAAGTTATTTCCTTAGGGATTGGGAGGTATGGGCAACCGTCATTTCTGGGAAGGGTTGTAAGCCTTTGACCACACGCATGCCCAAAGGGAGATCAATCACCCATTACCCTCAGGTGGAAAAAAAATGGCACTACTCACTCAGGCAGTCACATCCCTCACCCACGTAGTGGATTTTCCTCATGCACTCACGCAGTTGATCTTCCTCACATTTATGGAGAGTTGCTAGACATTTTTCAGCATCCACTCTTAGCCCACGTTGAGCTCCCACGTAGCTGAACCATCCTAGGTTTTTATCCTTAACCTTTTGGGTTGTTTCCACATCTCCATGATTGGGATTTTCGTGTTTCAGTGTTGCAAAGACAAGGTGGGGGGGAATAGATCCACGATTTCAGGGACTGAGGGAGTCATTTTGGCCCACGTGAAGCCACATAACATTTTTGGAAATGAATTGCATAGGCTGGATTGTTTTTCCCTTATTTCCATTTCTAATTTTGGCTCCCATGACATTTTTCATCAAGCCCAGAAGTTGTATTTGCTGTGTATGTATATTTTATTTTGTTCTGAACTACTTTCGAGTGGAAATGGGGTCTGAACTAGCTTGATAAACCTTGTGTAGGAAGGAACCTCACAGACAAATCTAGAGGGGCTAGTTTTCTTCTTTGCATAACCTGAATAGTACTAGAATCTAAGGCATAGCCTGAGGGACTGTGTAGCAGAGAAGGGGATGCTTCCTTGTGTTGGGTGTGTAGATGTTTTAGGAGTCAAGTCCAATATAGTGCAGGTGTCCATAGCTCTATGGTTGAGCTCACTAGCTTAGCAGTTCAACCTTTCCAACTCCTTAGCATCCTGATAAACCCAATCTGTAGTTTGGCTTGGCTGAATTTTGATATATTCTTGGCTATGTGTGAGTCTCCTAGTGTTCCCTTATTCCTTGTGGGAATCATGCCCAGCTCGGGGGTGGTAGGGCTGTTGAGAGATTGATGAGAGCAATTCCCTATGGTTGGGTGGAACGTTGCAGCGACATAGCTGGTTTTGGGGAAAGATTCTCTGAATATAAGTATATCTTATATTTAATCTCTGCATTCGTATTTTCCTAATAAAATATGATGAACATGTTGAATGCTTGAATGAATTTTGCTTCCGCTTTAGATTGCTTTATGCATCTATTTATGTTTATGTTCAATGCATTTTGTTATCATGTTCATGGGACTTAAATTTCCTTGATTAGATAGCACCATGGTCACATTCCCTCTCGCGTAGATAGGAGGGGACATGACAGTGTTGTATCAGAGCTCGTGTTACATCTTTGGGCCTACATGGGCCATGAAGAATCAACCTCTATGTAGAGAGGTAGACAAACAAACTTAGATTTTTCTAAGTGCTGAGCATTTCATTGTCAGCTGAGAAAGCTAGAGTTGCACCGATAGTGTCGGCTGGGCTGGCAAGAGGGAGCTGACAGGAATCGCAACGCATGTGTCAGGAAAAAGGGTTAAATTCTATCGATGGCAGAAGAAGACCAAAAAATTCTAAGTGTGGGAAAATCGACAGCAAAACGGAGGATTTTGCCGATACATCGGCTATGTTGTTGGGTTTTCACTGACACATTGGAAGGAGTCTCCTAAGTTTCACTGACAACAGAGAGAAAAGACGCGGAAAAATTCAAAATTTTCCCTAAGTGTTTTGTTGTTTTCAGCTCAGTTAAAGAAGTTGAGCCAACACATGTCATCTCATTAGCCAAAGCAGAGCCGATGCGTGTCGGCAAGAAAGGGAGAATGGAGCCAATGTGTGTCAAGTAGAAGTGGAATGTTTTGCCGATGAGAGGAGAAAGGAAAACATTTGGAAATATTTTTTCTAAGTGTCAGAATCTGAAGAATTTGGTGAATTTGGCCGATACATCAGCTGAGCACATCAAAAAACTTTGGAGGTTTCTGCCGAACGCGTCAGGTGGAAAGGAAAAGGTTTTCTGAAATGGTGGAAGGACCGATCAAAAGAAAGTCAGTAATGTTTTCGACGTGGTGGAAGGTTCGATCGGAAGGAAAGTCAGAATTTTTTCGACACGTCGGGAGCGAAGGAAGAATATTTTCTGATACATTGAGGAAGTTGGTGAGTTTCACTAATCGGATAAAAAGGGCGAAGTGTGCAGATACGTGTCGGATAACTTTGGAAAATTGTGCCGACACGTGGGAAAGAAAACTGATCAGAGAAAAATTGAACATTCTCCGAAACAGATAAATTCAATAAGTTTTTCAGTGGGATTTACAAGTGCCAAGGAATCGAAAAATGGCAGTGAACTTATGCGCGAGATTGTGTGAAGCACCCTTGATCCCCGTCGTCCCCCTGAGACTATCGTTCTTTATGAAAACAAAACTTTGTGTTTTTGACAAAGTTGACAATATATGAATTTTCCAAATACATGTAAGTAATGTATAAATTCATGTGAATGCTATGCAGCTAACAATTTTGTTTATTAACACATTTTGCAGAATTATAGTCACCTTCAAAGGGCAGCATTCTAGAAAGTGCATTTTGGTAAAGTTGGTTTTGGGTCAGCCATGAGAACCTACAACATGTATGATGATGCACAAAACCCCAATGAGTATGAGGAAGATGTTATGGGGGAAAACATCCATGTAGGGAATTCTGAGACAAAGTCTAATGGGAGAAGGTTTCAAGATACTCCCCCAGATTTTGCAGCCACCATGAGAAGCCTAAGGGTGGAGATGCAAAGTTACAGGGAACATAACAAAAGAGTGGTTAAGACTCAAGAGGAGTAGAATCAATTGAATGCAACCATGCTGCAAATTTTGACATGCATTCAAAGGTGGATGAACTATGGGGACTGGACAGTAAGACGAGAAGGAAGTGAAAGCACTTCTAGAAGAAGAAGGAAATCTCCTAGTTGGTCATCTGACTCTGATGGATCCACTGGTGGTTCAATTTATTCTTCTCACAGGTATAAGAAAAAGAGTTGCTACCATAATCGTTCATGTGATGAATTCAATAAGGAAAGGCCGCCTACCTTCAATGCTGAGATAAAGAATGGTCAAGAAGTTGAAGCTTGGATTATGGGAATGAGAAAATATTTCCAAGTCTAAGACTACTCTGAAGATATGAAGGCTAGGGTAGCCATTTTCAATTTGACTAGAAGAGCATCCATATGGTGGGAGCACTTCAGCCAAGTGAAAAAGATTAATGAAAGGAAGATTGTGTGGAAACAGTTCTAGAAGTATTTCAAGCAGAAGTATCTTTCTGACAGGTACTATGATGATAAGATTAAAGAATTCCATGAGCTGAGATTGGGACAGCACACCATGGAAGAGTATGGAAACAAGTTCTTGGAGCTATTGAGGTATGTCAGGTACATCAAAGATGAGAAGGTGAAAATCCAGCGTTTCCTTAGTGGATTTCCTCAGTCTTACAAAGACATAATTGAGTTTTATGAACCTAGAACTCTGGAAGAAGCGATAAGGAATGATAAGTATTGCTATGAGCAAAGAAAAGGAAAACCTAATTATCATAAGACATGGAACCACAAAAAGAATGAGAAGTCTGACCAAAGGAAGAAAGGTTTCAAACCTTCTAACTTCAGGAATCAGCAAAAGCAGTCATCCCAAGTTGAGAAGTAGCCAGCCAGAGTGGTAGGAGAAAATCCCATAGAACCACTCCAATGTTGGAAATGTGGAGGACCCCACATGCGTCAGAATTGTCCACTTGAGAATGAGAATGCAAGACCATCTTACAACATTCAAGAGGAATAAATAGTGGGTTAAGTAGCAAGGGTTGTCCCTAGGATTTATGCAGCATTGGAGAACCTCCAGGCATATCACAAGTCAACTGTGGTTGAAGTTGCAGGTAATATTGTTAATCAATCGGTTTCTATTTTGATTGACGCTAGTTCTACTCACAGCTACATTACTCCTAGAGTAGTGGAGATTTGTGCTTTTAAGAAAGTAAAGCATAGAAAATCTTTGTTAATTCAGCTAGCCATTGGAGCCAAGAGAAAGGTTAGTGAAGTGGAAGAGAAATGCCCGTTGGTCATGAATGGATTGGTCACTTGTTTTGATCTGAATGTTCTACCACTTGGTTCCTATGATGTTCTAATTGGAATGGATTGGTTAGAAGCTCACAAAGTTAAGCTTGACTGTTACAATAAGACTTTTGAATGCATGGATGAAGAAGGGAACCCAAGAGTTGTAAGAGGCATTCTAAAGGTGATTTTTGTGAGGCATATTTCAACAATGAAATTGAAGAAGTTCTATAGGAAAGGTTGCCAGTTGTATGCAGCTCATATTTTGGAGGAAACAGAGAATCAAACTCCTTGGTTGGAGGACTTACATGTGTTGCGAGAATTCAGGGATGTGTTTCTTGATGAGATTCCAGGTCTTCCTACAAAGAGAGACATTGATTTCACAATTGAACTTGTTCCAGGAGCAGCACCAGTGTCCAAGACACCCTATAGAATGAGTACACTAGAAATACTAGAGTTGAAGATGCAACTGCAAGAGTTGTTGGAGAAGAAGTATATCAGGCCAAGTGTGTCTCCTTGGGGAGCACCAGTTCTGTTTGTGAAGAAGAAAAATGGTACTACACTCAGGTTGTGTATTGATTACAGACAGATGAACAAAGTCACCGTGAAGAGAAAATATCATTTTCCTAGGATTGATGATCTCTTTGATCAAATGACAGGAGCAAAGGTATTTTCCAAGATTGACTTGAGGTCTGGTTACCATCAGGTAATAATCAAGGATGAAGACATTCATAAGACAACCTGCAGAACAAAGTATGGACATTATGAGTTTGTAGTAGTACCATTTGGTCTCACAAATTCACCAACTACATTTATGTGCCTTATGAATAGTGTCTTAAGAAGGCATTTGGACAAGTTTTTTCTTGTTTTCCTTGATGAAATTCTTTTTTATTCTAAGAATGAGGAAGATAATGAAGAACATCTAAGATTGACATTGTAATTTCTCAGGGAGCATAAGTTGTATGCAAAGTTGAGTAAGCATGACTTCTATAAATATAGGATTAATTATTTGGGTCACATTATCTCCGATGAGGGCATAGCTGTAGGCCTTAAGAAGATTGAGGCCGTTATGAATTGGTCTACCCCAAGAAGTGTGACAGATGTAAGATCTTTTATGGGACTTGGAGGATACTACAAGAGATTCATTGAAGGATTCTTCAAGGTTTCACATCTAGTCACTTCTTTGCAAAAGAAGGGAATAAAGCTTGAATGGACACTAAGGTGTGAGGAAAGCTTCCAGCAATTGAAGAACCTTCTCACAAGTGCACTAGTCTTGAAGATTGTAGACCCACAAACAGGTTTTGTGGTGTGTACCAATGCATGCGGTCAAGGGCTTGGAGANCAAGAAAGCTGAAGGAGCATGAGAAGAACTATGCCACTCATGATCTAGAACTTGCAGCCATAGTACATGCTCTCAAGATGTGGAGGCATTACTTGATGGGAAAAATATTTGAGCTAAGGACAGACCATTGTGGTCTGAAGTATTTGTTTGATCATCCTACTCTGAATGCTAGGCAAGTGAGATGGTTGGACTTCTTATGTGAGTTTGATTTTGAAATCAAACACATAAAAGAAAAAGAGAATAAGGTATTTGATGCACTCAGCAGGAAAGTGCAGGAAATACATGTGGCATCTCTTAGTATTTTCCAATTAGATTTGAGACAGCAGATTGCTATTCATACTACTGAGGATGAAATGTATGAGCAGATAAAAGACAAATTGCAGTAGCAACGCCTTGAAAAGAAGTATGAGGGATATAAATTGGAATAAAATGGAGTTCTTACCTATAAGAACATAATTTACATTCCAAATGCAGCAGATTTGAGGAGGGCAGTTATGGATGAGATCCATCAAGCTCCATATTCTACTCACCCAGGATATCAAAAGACAATTGATACAACCAAAAGGCAGTATTTTTGGCCAGGAATGAAAAAGGACATGACTGAATATATTTCAAGGTGCATGAAATGTCAGCAGGTGAAGCTTGAGCATCAACACCCAACAAGTTTGTTGCAGCCTTTGCCATTTTCAGAATGGAAATGGGAAGTTATTTCCATGGATTTTACTACAGGATTTCCAATGACTTCGAGACAACATGCTTCCATCATGGTTGTGGTGGACAAGTTGACAAAGGAAGCACATTTCATACTAGTTAAGTCCACACATAAGAATAATGACATCAAAAAAATCTTCATGAAGGATATTTTCAAATTGTGTGGATTTCCTAAGGTGATAGTCTCTGACAGAGATGTCAAGTTCACTTCCAATTTCTGGAAGGGTTTGTTTGGAGACTTGGGTACAAAGCTGAACTTCAGCACTGCCTAGCATCCTCAAAATGATGGGAAGATAGAGAGAGTTAACCAGGTGCTTGAAGACATGCTTCACATGTATGTGATGGACAAATCAACCAAGTGGGAAAATTATTTACACCTGGTAGAGTTTTCTTATAACAATGGACAACAAGCATCCTTGGGGATGAGTCCATATGAATCTTTGTGTGGAAAGAAGTGTAGGACATGAGTGACTTAGGATCATCCAGTGAATAGGATTGTGCTTGGGCCATAATTTCTCAAGGATATGGAGCAGGAGGTTGTAAAGATCAGACAAAATATGAAAGTAGCCCAGGACAAAACGAAAATCTATGCAAATAAGCATAGGGTGAATAGAGAGTTCAATGTTGGGGATCATGTTCACCTCAGAGTGAGGGAAAGGAAGATTTCCTTGCATGTTGGAAGTTGTGCCAAACTGTCACCTAGATACTGTGGGTCGTTTGAAGTGCTCGAAAGAATAGGGCTAGTTGTATATAGACTTGAATTTCATGCTAGCACTAGAACTCATAATGTTTTTCATGTTTCTTTGCCTAAGAAATATGTATATGATCCTAACCATGTGATAATTGGGATGTGATTCAGGTGGAACCCGAGGGAGAGTTCCAAATCGAGTCAATGCATATCCTCGATAGGAACGCCACAATTCTCCGGAACCGAGCCATATGGAAGGTAAACGTGCAATGGGAGCACTACGGTCCTAAAGAGGCTACATGGGAGATGGAGGATTCCATGCAATTGGCACATCCGTTTTTGTTCAATTCTGTGGAGCACTGAGGGTGGTGCAAGTGTAGCATTTTTGTTCAATTTTGTAAAGCACTGAGGACAATGCTGTTGAAGGGGAAGGGGAATGTAACACCCTAGTTTTGACCCCGTTTGCATTAAAAATGTATATGATGTAAATATTATATTTAATCGTGGTGTGGAACTAAAGGAAAAAGCGCCACCATCGATTTAGCATTTTATTATTCGGCGATTAAAATCGTTGCCAATGGTATTTTGTGCTAGCTAGGCACATTATAATTTTGGACATCATGTACATATGCAGTTTAATTAAAATACCCACAACCAACTATGTCAATGCAGCAATTAATGAGATGGGGGCATGATTTCCTAAGGGTAAGGGGGGGATATTAAAACCTTGAGCCATTGGGGAGAATCCAAGTGTCAAAGGGAGAACCCATCAAGCTGTCAACCACCATTCTTGTCTTATTCACCAACCACTTAATTCTCCAAGGAATTAGTTGGGGCAGTTCTTGCCTTGGGGATTGGGAGGTATGGGCAGTCGTCATTTCTAGGCAAGGTCATAATCCTTTGACCACATGCATGCCTAAAGGGAGATCATCCACCCATTACCCTCAGGTGGAAAAAAAAACGGCACTACTCACTCAGGCATTCGCATCCCTCACTCATGCAGTGGATTTTCCTCATGCACTCACACAGTTGATCTTCCTCACGTTTCTAGAGAGATTCCAAAATTTTTTGTGGAAATTGAACCCAGTGATAGATTAATTTTACTCACAACAATTAACAATTGATCATACAAAATCACTCACAAAAGAGACTGAAATTGGAGCTGAACACTAAACTGTATTAAATCAGTGTACAATAGCCAACCCTGTAACATAATAGGTTGCTAAATAAATAACATACATCAAGGATTCGAATGCATGAGGAGCAATTCGAATCTAGCATAAAGCAGGCTTACTAAAATTAAGCAAATCCCCCATAGGTGTAAAAAGTTGATGCCAAATCTGTCATGGAGCTCACGAATTAGTAAAATGGCTTAGGCAAGCCAAAGAGTGGTGGAATGGCAGCTCATACATGCTTTTGCAAGGAGAAAAGAGTGGAGGATGAAGAGGACAAAAAACTAGTTCACCTCACCTAGTCTAGCTTTTCCATTTGCCTTAAAACACTGAAAAAGCAGGGAATAAAGCAGAAAAAGCAGAAGGGTGCCTAGGAGGCCAGGAATAAAGCAGATTTGATTCCTTGGGCTTTCCCATGTGCTACATGAGTCAAATAAGGCAAGTTTGACCACTATGGATAGGTAAAAGACAACTTGCACAAGGTGGGACACATGAACT
Source organism: Pseudotsuga menziesii (assembly GCA_001517045.1). Lineage (NCBI taxonomy): Eukaryota > Viridiplantae > Streptophyta > Pinopsida > Pinales > Pinaceae > Pseudotsuga > Pseudotsuga menziesii. The sequence goes on along the minus strand of LPNX010920602.1, from coordinate 24,639 downwards.
AGGCTAATAAGACAAAAATAATTAAATTAATGTCTAAGTGGGTAAACTATGGGTTGATTATTCTAACACCCCCCCTTAAGCCTGAATTATGAGTAATATATCAGAAAATTATAGGGCCTAGCAATAAGGCTTAGTCACCCTTTGCATACTGCATGTCCATTTAAACAAAGAAAGATGCAAAACCAACTTGGGAAAATCCTCCCTTAAACATGGACTGTAAAACAAAATTTGGAAATCTTGTCTTCACTCATGCTTCACAGCATGATCAGAAATCCCCAGCAGTGATTTGAGATTGCTGAAGGTCTTCTCACAAAATTCTTTGGTGAAGATATCAGCTACTTGTTCTGAAGATGAACAGAAGAGTAGGTGAATGGTGCCATCATGCACAAGTTCTCTGATGTAGTGCATATGGATCTCAATGTCTCTGGTTCTCTGCTTCTGAACTGGATCTTTGTAGATCTAAATGGTACTCTATTTATCACAGTAGATGGTAGTTGAGTACTCTGATTCAAAGCCACACTCTCCAAGTAATCCCTGCAACCATAAACATTGAGTTGCTGCATTAACAACTCCTCTGTACTCTGCTTCTGTAGATGAGAGTGCAATGGCACTCTATTTCTTGCTTGACCAACTGATTGGCCCTTCTGCAAGCATGAACACATATCCTGATGTGGAATTTCTATCTATGCTATCACCTGCCCAATCACTGTCAGTAAATCCAATCAAATCAAGATCATATTTTTCTTTATAGAAGATCCCATGTGTCCTTGTTCCCTGAACAAAGTTAAGGATCATTTTGGCTGCTTTCCAATGGATCTCATGAGGCTGATCCATGTATCTAGAAGCCACACTTACTGCATAAGAAATATCATGTCTAGTATGTGTCAGATACAACAAACATCCAATCAATTTCCTATACAGTGTATTGTTTACCAAAGGTGAAGAATCAGCTTCTTCCAGCTTCACTCTTGAAAGGAAAGGAGTTTTGCTTGCTTTGCAATCCTTCATTCTGAATTTGTTCAGCAAGTCCAAGGAATATTTGGACTGGTGCACCTTGATTCCAGCTTTGGTTTGAGCAATCTCAAGCCCCAAAAATTGACTTAAGAGCCTCAAATCTGTCATGGAGAAGGCTTGGTTCAGAGCTCCTTTTAGGGAAGCAATCTCATCCTTTGAGCTTCCTGTAATGAGGAGGTCATCAACATATAACACAATGATCATTAATGAACCATTAACTAACTTCAAATAGACATTTGGATCTGATTTGCACCGAACAAAATTCAGTGATAGCAAGAAGCTATCGATCTTGGCATACCAAGCCCTGGGGGCTTGCTTTAGCCCATACAATGACTTTCTCAACCTGCACACAAGAGAAGGGTTAGTAGCAAAACCTTGAGGCTGCTGCATATATATCTCTTTAGTGAGATCTCCATTCAGGAAGGCACATTTTACATCCATGTGATGTACCCCCCATTGCCTTGAGGTTGCAATGGCTAAGGCTAGCCTGATGGAATCCATCTTTGCCAATGGGGAAAAGGTCTCATTGTAATCTATGCCATGAACCTGTGAGTAGCCCTTGGCTACCAATCTGGCCTTATACTTCAGTGGTGAACCATCAGTAGCAAATTTGGTCTTATAGACCCACTTACACTGGACTAACTTTCTCCCTGGCGGAAGATCCACTAGCTCCCATGTGTTGCTCTTCTAGAGTGAGCTGAACTCCTCCTTCATGGTTGTTTTCCATCTTGGATCTCCTGCTGCTTCTTCATATGTTTGAGGATCAGACTCCACCATCAAATAGCATTTTTCAGCAAACATAGGATCCTTCATGCACAGACCACTCTCAAACTGAGATCTAGTCCTCCTTGGGTCATTGGGATCCCTAGCTAGCTCTCCTGCTGCATGTAGTGTCTTGGCTGGGCATTTTTGCCTTGTAGGGCTGTTAGGGTATGCAATAAACTCATCTCCATTAGACAAATCAGAATCAGCATGTTCAACAAACTCTTTACTTAATTCTTGAGGTTCAGGTGGAGAAGAAGCTTCTCCAACTTCCATTGCTGCAAGGGGTTCTTCTTCAAACTAAACACGCCTTTCGATGAAGGATTTGTTTGTGCTCAAATTTATCAGTTTGTACCCTTTTGAATCTTCAGAGTATCCAACAAAAAGACACTCTTGGCTTTGGGGCTGCAAAGCCTTCCTCTTCTCTGTTGGAATTCTAGCCCAAGCCTTTGAGCCAAAAATCCTGAAATGGGTCACATCTGGCTTGTGCCCACTCCATGCTTCGAAGGGAGTCATGCCATCAAGTTGTTTATGAGGCACCCTATTCTGAATATAGGATGCACAGTTGATAGCTTCATCCCAGTACTTTGGTGGCAAAGTTTTGGCCTCCATCATGCATGTTGCCATCTCCTTTAGTGATCTGTTCTTCCTCTTAGCAACACCATTTTGTTGTGGTGTGTAAGGGATAGAATACTACATCTGAATACCTGAATCTGCATAATAATTAATAAACTCAAACTTGACATACTCACCACCATTTTCAGATCTGAGGGCCTTGAGTTTCCTTCCAGACTGGTTCTCAACCAAAGCCTTAAAGACTTTGAATAGGCCAAAAACTTCAGACTTGTGTTTCAGGAAGTGAACCCAGCAATACCTGGAAAAGTCATCAATGAAATTCAATGCATATTTGGCCTGACTCATGGACATATGAGGGAATGGGCCAGCAACATCACTGTGGATCAGCTCAAGGGGTGTAGAGGTTCTCTCATGACTAGCTCTCTCAAATTTATGCTCTGGGTGTTTTCCTAGGATACAACCTTGGCAGACTCCTTTGGAAAATTTTATCTTGGGCAACCCTATGACCATCTCTTTTTCACTAAGATCAGAAAGATATTTGTAGTTTAGGTGGCCAAATTTTTCATGCCAAAGATTGCTTGCTTCATTAGCATGAATCAGAAGAGCAGAGGGGTTTGAGTAAGGTAGGAAGTGTGAGAACATGTATACCTTTTGAGCATGATTCACAACTCCTTTTGCAATGACTCTACCACTTGAGATCTCTATGATCTCAACTTCATCGGGGGAGAATATGACTTTCTTAGGAGACCCAGTGTGGGTCATCTGGTACACTGACAAGAGGTTGGAGGAAAGACTAGTCACATACAAGACATTGCTGAACTGACCATGATCAAGATCAATCCTCCCTTTTCCCAAACTTTCAGTGAGAGAGTCATCTCCCAGTACTATAGGTGGTCCTTTCGACATGTCAAGTAAGGAGAAGGCCTCCTTAGTCGAAACCATGTGTCTTGAAGCTCCAGAATCAATGATAGAACTAGGTGAGCTTGATGTGCCAGCAACCAATGCATGAACTCTCTCTCTGTCATCTGAACTTGATCCTCCTTCTCTCTTCTTTGAGCTTTCTGGAAGGGAGATGCCATTCTTCTCCAGGAGTTGGGTCAGCATGTCTATTTTCTTCTTCATACAAGAGATTTCAGTGTGATTTCCCTTATTGCAGTATGCGCACTTATTCATTTCACCTTTGTTTTTCTTCTTTTGGTAGTTCTTCTTGGAACCTTGTGGCTCCTCCGGAGACTGTTTCTTGTCTCTCTTTTTCTCAGGTGGCTTTTTAGATTTATTTTTGATTTTTGAATCCACCTTTGAATCTCCAGCAATCAAAGCTTGATCTTTGGATGGTTTGATGGTGCCCATCATCACCAGCTTGTCCTGTTCTTGTGTGAGAGATTCCATGAAATCTGCAAGGTTAGGCATCTTCCAGGTTCGAGCTGTTAGTTTTGTGGCATAGAAGGTCGAAACAAACACTGAATAGTCAAGGCCTAGCTTCAACGGGATGGCCAGGATGAGCTGATCATCTTTCTTTTCGATCCCACACTGTTTCAGCTCAAAACTAGTGCTTTGAACTTGGAGAAATATAGCTGCATGGATTCAAAGCTATTTGGACTCAGAGAAATCAGCTCATTTTCGATTTGATGTCCCCTCATCTCATCTGTCTTTCCAAAAAGATAAGAAATATTCTCCCATTATTCATTCGGTGATGCCAATCCATCAAGATGGAAAAGGAGGTCTCTGGAAATACTCAGACACAGGAGACCATAGGCCTCATCCCTCGTGTTGTGCCATTTTATCTTCTCTGCAACTACATTGGGCTCTGCTTCTATTGCCATAGTCACCCTGTAGAGGCCTTTCGCTCTCAACAGTATCTCCATCTTTTCTTTCCATTCAAAGAAATTGAAGGGAGTCAAGATAGTTTTCTGTGATTGATCCATAGCTTAGAAAATCTGTCCCGACTGTTAGTAGAAGGCTCCCAGTCACTGATGTCGAACCTGCAAAACAATTTTGAAGGAGAGAAATTGATATACAATGGATCTGATACCATGTGGAAATTGAACCCAGTGATAGATTAATTTTACTCACAACAATTAACAATTGATCATGCAAAATCACTCACAAAAGAGACTGAAATTGGAGATGAACACTAAACTGTATTAAATCAGTGTACAATAGCCAACCCTGTAACATAATAGGTTGCTGAATAAATAACATACCTCAGGGATTCGAATGCATGAGGAGCAATTCGAATCTAGCATAAAGCATGCTTACTAAAATTAAGCAAATCCCCCATAGGTGTAAAAAGCTGATCTCAAATCTGTCATGGAGCTCACGAATTAGCAAAATGGCTTAGGAAAGCTAAAGAGTGGTGGAATTGCAGCTCATACATGCTTTTGCAAGGAGAAAAGAGTGGAGGATGAAGAGGACAAAAAACTAGTTCACCTCACCTAGTCTAGCTTTTCCATTTTCCTTAAAACACTGAAAAAGCAGGGAATAAAGTAAAAAAAGCAGAAGGGCGCCTAGGAGGCCAGGAATAAAGTAGATTTGATTCCTTGGGCTTTCCCATGCGCTACATGAGTCAAATAAAGAAAGTTTGACTACTATGGATAGGTAAAAGACAACTTGCACAAGGTGGGACACATGAACTAGGCTAATAAGACAAAAGTAATTAAATTAATGTCTAAGTGGGTAAACTATGGGTTGATTATTCTAACATTTTTCAGCATCCACCCTTCACCCAAGTTGAGCTCCCACATAGTTGAACACTCATGGGTTTTTATCCTTAACATTTTAGTTTTTTTCCACATCTCCACGGTTGGGATTTTTCGTGTTTCAGTGTTGCCCAACCAAGGGGGGGAACAGATACATGATTTCAAGGACTGAGGGAGTCGTTTTCGCCCACATGAAGCCACATAGCATTTTTGGAAACGAATTGTATATGCTAGATCATTTTTCCCCAATTGCCATTTCCGATTTTGGCTACCATGACATTTTTCATCAAGCCCAGAACTTGTATTTTTTGTGTATGCATATTTTGTTTTGGTCTGAACTGGTTTGGAGTGGAAATGGGGTCTAAACTAGCTTGATAAACCTAGTGTAGGAAGGAACCTCATAGACAGGTCTAGAGGGGCTAGTTTTCTTCTTTGCACACCTTGAATAACACTGGAATGGAAGGCGTAGCCTGAGGGACTGTGGAGAAGAGAAGGGGATGCTTCCTTGTGTTGGGTGTGTAGATGGTTTAGGAGTCAAGCCCGATCTGATGCAGGTGTCCCGGAGCTCTGTGGTTGAGCTCACTAGCTTAGTAGTTCAACCATTCCAACTCCTTAACAGCCTAATAAACCCAAACATATTCTTGGCTATGTGTGATTCTGCTAGTGCTCCCTTATTCTTTGTGGGAATCATGCACAACTCGGGGTTGGCAGTGCTGCTAAGAGATTGATGAGCACACTGGCCTATGGTTGGGTGGAACATTGCAGTGACATAACTGGTTGTGGGGAAAACTTCTTCCAAGATAAGTATCTCTTGTATTTAATCTCTGCAGTCGTATTTGCCTAATGAAATATCATGAACATGTTGAATGCTTGAATGAATTTTTCTTCCCTTGTAGATTTCATTATGCATCTGTTTATGTTTATGTTCAATGCATTTTATTATCATGTTCATGGGACTTAAATTTCCGAGATTATATAGCACCATGGTCGCCTTCCCTCTCGAGTAGATGAGAGGGGACATGACATTGTCCCATGCTAATTAATTAGTAAGACTTCTCAGTCCCACTTTAAAATATCATCCTATATAAACAACATCATTCATAATATGAGTTTCAACGCCTGTAGAAAGTTTTTAGCAACAAATGGACATACTCTTGGCTTCCTACTACTCACTTGTGTCCAAATTGGTTATATCAGATACAACACTCTATTTAATATGCTTCTTTCATTCTTGGACTCCAAAGTATCTCTTCCATAAGCATAGCCTCATTCAATATTTTGAGGTAAGTGATCATCTAACTTTGAAAACATAAAATCAATGGCATTTGGTACTTCTTCTAAATGTTGGCCAAGTAGATATTTGTCTAGTGATGGAATTATTTATTAATATGAAGAGAAGAGCTGAAATTTCAACTTGATCATTGTAGGAATCTTATACCTTATATAACAATAATCTTATTCGAAGTTGGACTTATAATTGTCAATAAGATATTTTGAGATCCTAATCTCATCTTTACTATACCAATGTCATATTGTTGTACAAATCTATAAAACACTTTTTATTGGGAAAATCATTATTATCTTTACTAACTCTAGAGGGGAAAAAGATTGCTGATACCAAGTCCTTATTCTCATTGGAAAGGGTACTATAACCCACCAAGGAGCAAAAGGTTGTGGCTTCCCAGTCCTTTCTCTCATGGTAAAGAATAATGTAATCCACCAAGAGGCAAAAAGGTTGGTCCTTGTTCTCATGGCCAAGGGTGTTGTACCCCCACCAAGGGAGTAAAAGGCTGTAGCCAACCAAGGGGGTAAAAGGTTGTGGGTAACAAGTCCTTGGTCTGAGGCTAAAGGGTGTTGAAACCCACCAAGTGCTTCTAATGTAACATGGCAAACACCACAAACACCACCATAGTGTATCCAAACCAAAAAGTGAGTCGTTTTCTAAGTGTCGCTCAAAGCATCGACAAATTCAATTAAAATATGCTTGTACCAATTGAGGGCTAATTTCTTGCATGCCTATGCCTAGAGGGTTTCCAAAGTAAGTCAAAGTCTATGCTATCATTCTCACAACGAGATTGTTTATATTATTTATCTTGACAGCGTTGTTGGCTCAAGTCGCATGAGCTTAAAAAACATGTACGTTCAGGCTATCCAACGGATAACAACAAAGTCAATCGTTGACTTTGTTGTTGGTTCGTTGGATGACCTAAACGTACATGTTTGTTAAGGATGGCGTCATGTTTCCTATATTTAAGAAACTCAAAAAGATTAGATCAACGACGATCTAGCTAGTAAAGGAGGAGGCAGGATAACAGCGAAAAATACTCTACATGATGTAGAGCATTAAATGCGACGACGGTCGCACTGTCCGCCGTTGGATATTACTTTGGAAAGGATCCGACGATGGACAGTGCGACCGCCGTCGCATTTAATGCTCTACAGCATGTAGAGTATTTGTCGCCCAGGATAACAGGGCCGGAGCTGCTCGACTAAAAGGAGAGGGATTTTACATTTAAGGATGGCGTCATGTCGTACGTGGTATTTAGATTGTTATGTCAAGTCATATCGTTGTCGGTGGATAGTTTCTGAGAGAGCATTTGATCTTATCTCTCAAACAACGTACACCAAATTAAAGAACATTTGTGTTTGGATCACGCTATGAACACTGAGAACCACAAGATTCTTGCTGGCTTCCACTAAACATCAAGAAGCAGCAAGGGGCCAACACCCCACGTGAATGTGAGGCTTCTGCTCAACTCTAGAAATGTAGACCGCATATTTGGATAAGCAATTAAGACTGACCACATGCATTTGTTCGCAAGGTTTATGCATTTATGATTGCATTTGTGACGAACAAAGACATGAGCGTTGGTCTTGGCTCATGGGCCACCAGGGCCTTTCACTTTACGACATGACCACTGATCGCTATTTAATCCATACCGTGATTCTATCGAGACAGCAGTGTCTTTTTGTCTGCAACAATAATGGCGTCTCATTCTATTCAACTCATTAACGTGAACGGTGAAGTGGCCTTTGCCTCCACCGCAATTCAATGGACCAGACACCTAGTCCCTGCGTAAGTGAATATTCGGTTTCACCCAGACATTTTCAGATTGACATTATATACACTGTCAGCCAATTGTTATTTCAATGTTAAGTTAGGAATAAGCATATTACTGTTACTCGTCTTGTGGATCTGATTATGAAGTGCTATATATATAGCACGAATGTATGGTCTTACCACAAACTCTTGTGCAAGATTTATTCCCTCGTTTTTAGAATAACTTGCTTTGCTTCTAAATTCAATGGCGAGAAGGATGAAGAATCGGAGAATCCTCCGATTCTTCTTTTGAAGCAGATAATCAGAGCCTTCTGCAAGATTGCCCGTGGCTGCAAGGGAATTGGATGTGGCCTTTCTCCAAAGAAGGCAAGGTATTTCACAATGAAAGATGAGGTCATAGGCAGATCATGCAGTGCTCTACCCACATATGTTCCCAAGGGACACTGTGCAGTGTATGTTGGAAGTGAACGCAGTAGATTTGTCATCCCCACGGCTTATTTGAATCATTCTCTATTCAGGGTATTGCTGGAGAAGGCCGAGGAAGAGTATGGGTTTGATCACCAGTTGGGACTCATCATTCCCTGTGAAGACGTTGCTTTCAATTACTTATTATAAGTGTTGGGAAAATAGGAGGTAGCACATTTGAAGTCGGTTGTGTTCCAAATGCATTGACACAGAGGTGGAGTACATGCCTGAACTCGGCCAAGATCTTATTCCAAGGATGGGAAGGCAACACCTTCCAAAAACAAACGGAAGAAAACGCTAGAGGAAAGGGAACATTAGGCCAAGAGTTGTTCAACCAAAATCGATTATATATTAAAAAAGAGCCATTTTCTTGGTTTTGATCTCATTCATTAGCATTGGCCATGCTGCCAAAATGTACCGTTGTAAACAATCTCAAAGTCAATCAAGTGATCATAATATATATATATATATATATATATATATATTAATGACATGTTCTGTTTATTTTATTCCATTTTGAGTCAGTTGTATGCAATGCTTAATTACAAATGCAACTTCTCTTTAAAATAGAATTCTAAAGATATCGAGTTATACAAGCCAATCTTATGGATGTCATGTAAGATACTCTACATAGTTTCGTACAAGAAGGGATCAGTTAGAGGATCAGCAACCAAGATATTGAATAAGTTTGAAACAGAATTATGCATAAGCGACTAAACATGAGATGCAATGATTGGCCATAGATAAATTATAGCACTGTTCATAATCCATTATAAATGAGATATAATTATTGTTTAAATATATAAAGTGTATATATTGAATATTGGCACAGCCACAAGTGAACTGGATAGATGGAGATGATTGGTTGTTAAACAAAGACTAAACATTAAACTGATTACCAAATAAACATTAAATTGATTAATAAAAATATACTAGTACATCTAGCACATCCACATAGTTGTGAGTTGTGGCTGGATCACATGAATAGATATTAAAAATGATTAAGAGATAGTTATGAAATAGAAGACACTTTATCAACTATCATTTATTTTGAATATTATTTTTCTTTTTTTCTCATATTCTTCAAGTTATCTTTTATGAAATGTGATCCATTCATTAGCTAGCTACGAGTTATTTTTAATATATATATATAGTTGTTTATTTCGAATTTTGAGCAACTTACATAGTATCTCAAATCTCCACCCCAAATCTCAAATAAAAATGTCTATCCACATAAAAACAAATAATATTTAATAAAAAAAACCATTATTACTACCCCTTTCTTTAACTATCACTTTAAGTAAAACTTATTTAAATCTTAATCAATATGCATTTAAGCATAACATTATACAACGACCATAAAATGAATCTTTGTTGTACACTTATTACACTTGGATTAGTTTTGTTGATTTGCTAAAAAAACCCTAACATAAATTGTGAAATAATATCTAAATACATATAAACATAATAATTAAATTAAATTTACAATATAAAATATTAATTAATGACACGTACGTTACTGAATTTGAATATAAAGATATAATTCAAAGTAAAGCCCTACATTATTTTGAATCATACTAAAAAATTTACATTTAGTTTATAATCTTATTTAACAGTTACTTGCAAATAACATATGACCGTATACTGGTGTACTTCACTATTCTAATTCAACCAATAATAACATGGAATGGAAGTTCCAATTGTAATTAACCGACCATTTGTAGGTTACATAATGTGAAACACCAACTAAAGAGAAATTAAGAAAATCTAGAAAAGAATCGTCCCATGTTATTCAAACAATAATCATCCCATGTGACTCAACTGTCCTCCTTTGTTCTTTCCATTCCTGTCGTACATTGTCTTTATTATGTTTTCTTATGCATTAGCTTTTCCATATTTTTCAAAACAATAAGATGTGAGTTTGTCTTAACGTTGGTTTAAATTTTTGGATAGTGTTTATTATGCCTTGCTGTAGCATAGGAAGATATATATGAATTGTTCAAACAGATTAATAGAAAACTATACTATATAGTTGTAATTTAATTTATTAAATTATTTGTTATTAAGATTTATTTATTTAAAATGTAATTGGCAGTAAGAAAATGACGTAGGTTTTGAATTTAGTGCCCCTGGGGGAGGCGGCACAATGTCGTCAACCATTATTAACTTATCTACAGTATTGAACAAGGCACTGAATACGGTATGTAGATGTTTACTCCCCAATTTAACGCCGAAGTTGCTCCTTGACAGGGAATGTATGGATCAATTATACCTACCTCTTAAACCTGGTTAAGAACATGAAACTTGATGTCTCATCCCTGCTATTAATTTGTCACAGTGGTCTAGGAACTGAAAACACAGTCTCACAAAGAATACAGACAAATATGCATAAAATTGGCAAAATGGTGTTGCAATGGAAGTAGCAGCTTTGTATAATAAAATGAATAATGAATAATACAATACAATGGTCATGCAAGGTCCATGAATGCCAAGACAATTCAAATACTCAAAGAGATCATTCGAATTGAATGGATGTGTGTAGCTTAACTGAATGTCAGCCATGGTCCGCACACATAGTTGACCACCAAGCTAATCAATAACTGACTCTCACACTAAGTCGTAACTAAATGCGGAGTGCAATAGATGACTAAGTCTAACTGAAAGTGACTCATCACATGTAACTGCATGTCCAACTAAAGGAGGTAGCGCATCCATAACTCCAAGTAGGTCTGGTGGAGTTAACTGAAGTAACATGTCATCAGAAGTGGTTGTAGGTGCATGTGTTAGCTCTAGTTCATAAATAATGACAAAAAATAATCAAATAATGAATGGAGGTTCCTTCATAACTGAGGTTAACTAATTGTAACAATCGATTAACAATTAGGTGCATTTATGACACTCAGATCACCCCAGAAATGCTCCCTGTTTGAAGGAGGAAGTTCAGTTAGCCTCCTCGACTGAAGGATAAGGCTTAGTTTACTTCCTTGGCTGAAGGAGGGCATGGGTGAGCTCATGCTGATGTCATATTATGCTCATTTGATGCCAAGTAAGCCAATTAAACTTAGGATAGTGGGTAAATAGGCCAAAATTGACCAAATAAGTGTGCATGTTGGGTAAATGACTCCAACACCCCCCCTTAAGCTATACTCAGGAGGAGTAAAAAACAATGCATGAAATGCTAGGGCCCTAACAACAAAGGCCATAGGTCACCCTATACAATAAAGTATCTGCTTAATATAACCAAGGAAATGGGAAAAACCTCATGGGAAAAGTAGCCCCCCTCAAACTAAGCAGTAAATTAAGAAATTTTTTGTTCTTCTATGCTGTAGCATCCTGAGACTGTGCATGTGAACCTTTGAATCCAAACTAAATGAATATGTCTGGAGGAATCTTCCTCTTTAGAAGAAAAGGAATGTGCTCAAATGAATTAGGAACATAGACAGCTGCGGGATGAAATTTGGACCCATGTAGAGCAACTGAAATCAACTGATAAGAGAGCAAAGGTGCTTGAGGATTCAAACCATGTCTGGAACACTCAAGCTACTGATATGTTGCAGCCTTGAACAACAAACCATGAGTGGTAAAATCAGCCCCAAGTCTTAGGAGAAAGTGACCAAGCGGATGCAGAATGTCTTCCTCTTTACTAGTTCTGTGAGGAGATGAGCATGTGACCAAAGGTAGAGAAGCCCTGCGACTATGGAGAGGGAACGCTTGAGCTCCATAAACTGATATAGATTCAAAAATAGGTAATGATTCACAAAATAAAATATTAGCAACCTCATAAGAGAAACTAACACCAAATCCCCAGCAGCAAATTTGAAGAAGAATTTCGGTACTTGATTTTTCACACCGGAATTGGTGAGAGCAGCTACAAGCATGATTGAAAACTCTTGGATTTTAAAATTTGAACAAAAAAATATCAAATCAAAAAGTAAATCAGATCTAAATAGGTTCACAACAGATCAAAAACTGTGAAATGAAATCAAATCCCTAGCAGCAGTTTTGTAGGAGACTTGCGGTACTTGTTTCTTCACACCGTTGATGAGAACAGCTACAAAAAGTATTGAAGGTTTATGAACCTGAATATTTGAACCAAGAAATATCATATTAGATCTAGATAAGATCATATCAGATCCAATAAGGTTCATATTAGATCCAAAAGTATGGTCAACCGAGACGACGGATGCACAATTTTCTTCTTCTTCAAAATTCTGAATTTTGGTGCATGCAATCCTGCAAGAATTTTATGGAAGTTCTAGATCATGGGGAGCGAATGGATCAATATGGTAATATGATATTTCTTCCAAAATATCCAAGGTATTACATATTTTCACACCAGCAGCAACATTAGAGGGAGAAAAATCAAATTTCTCTTCACTTTTGGAAGCAATTACTGGCAAATTTTGCACATAATTCAAAGGAAAATCACTGGTGAATGTTTGCATGGAAGTGCAGTAGCATTTTTATTCAATATCAGATATTGGAATGTCTTCTTCTATTTCATCCATATGAGGAGATGAGATATCAGAGATCTCACAAACTTCCGGAGCATCAGGAGAAGGAGTCACTGCAAGGAGACTTTCTTCAATTCAAATTGATTGTGTAGAAGATTCTGCTTCTTCTTCATCTTGAACAACTTCAGTAGAGAGAGTAGAGGCTGAGAATTTTGAGTAAAGAACTCTTGTGGTGTTGGATGTGATCTCCAAAGTGCTATTATGATCCTCATTGTGCTTTCCAAAGGTTTTGTCCAATTTTATCCAGAGATCCTTTGGGTATTCAACGGAACCAATAAGGTATCGTAGGCTAGGAGAAAGGGCCAGACATATTGCTCCAAAATCTCTATCACCGTCATTTAGTCAGTCATTTTCATTCTCATAAGACTCTTTTCCAAGTCCAATAGACACCTCATAGAGACCTCTTCAAAGATGTAATCATCTTCAACTTCCATTCTAAATAGCTTGTGAATGGGGTGAGAAGAGGGGATGATGAGTCCATTCAAAGTTGTACCTACAAAAAAAAAGCCGTCATAAGGTCGAACAACCTGCACATTTCAGGTTTTCATCACACCCAACATAATTGATCAAGCAAGCTTGATCAACAATTCCTTAACTTGGGGTATTAAGTGGTAAACCTTCCGCTTCTGGTGGAGTGCAAGAATTTGAGTTTTTGCTCAATTTTTCATTCAAGATCCATCAAAAACCATGTTTTTGAAGAGAATAAGCTTCGTCCCATTGTGATCTCTGATACCATATTAATTTGTCACAGTGGTCTAGGAACTGAAAACACAGCCTCACAAAGAATACAGACAAATATGCATAAAATTGGCAAAATGGTGCTGCAATGGAAGTAGCAACTCTGTATAATCAAATGAATAATAAATAATACAATACAATGGTCATACAAGGTGCATGAATGCCAATACAATTAGAATACTCAAAGAGATCATTTGAATTGAATGGATATGTGTAGCTTAACTGAATGTCAGCCACAGTTCACACACATAGTTGACCACCAAGCTAATCAATAACTGACTCTCACACTAAGTCCTAACTAAATGTGGAGTGCAATAGATGACTGAGTCTAACTGAAAGTGACTCATCACATGTAACTGCATGTCCAACTGAAGGAGGTAGCGCATCCATAACTCCAAGTCGCTCTGGTGGAGTTAACTGAAGTAAACATGTCATCAGAAGTGGTTGTATGTGCATGTGTTAGCTCCAGTTCATAAATAATGACCAAAAATAATCAAATAATGAATGGAGGTGGGTGTGTTCAAGAAGTTGAGAGACCTTTTTGTGCACGTTAGATGCAATAGAAACCTGAAAAATCAAGCATCCCTCAACTTACTTGGATTTTTTGAGATACTTATGCAAAATATCTTGCATTGAGTAAAAAACATGAAATGTAGGAAATTGAATCACCTTTCAGAATATATAACTTTTATGTATCGAAAATTTGCATAGCTATGTCAAATTTCATTTTTCCTAACAGGAACTTTTTATTTTTCAGGGAAATTATAAGGTATATGTTTTTGTGGGTGCAGCCTTTGAGGGCCTAAATGATCGAATAAAGCTACAAAAATTGACATCCATGTAGAGAACCCATAGCACTAGTGCGGCATTATTTTTCAAAAATTAAATTAGTAATTTTATAATATTTTTATAATTGTCTAAGTGAGAAAACCTCGAAAATGCTACATGTTTTGTGGGTGCAGCCTTTGAAGATCTTAATGCAAAAATCATGAAATGGGGTTTTGATAGAACGTAGAGGTTAGTGTCTAATTGTGCACCATACAATTTTTGTTTGAAGTGATCAAGAATTGAAAAAGTTATAGGAGAAACACTAACAGTGTGTTTTTTGAGTTGAGGAGTGATGACAGAAGATAAATAAGAAAAAAATAGAAAAAATTATGTATTCTTGTTAAAATTTACATATTTAGAATCTGCAAAAAAAACCATATCTGTTTCTAAAATCTCATAAAAAATGGCGGTGCGCAGCACAATCAGACGAACCGTTAAACACGAGCATATTGAAAATATGGATATAATGCTGAATTTGCCATGGTTTAGCATACTCCAAGGCACAGGCATGTTAATTTGAAGCAAAGTACAAAGCAGACACATAGGAATAGGAATTCCACGAAAGCATGGGTGGAGGCTTGGCCTTATCATTTGGAGGGAATAAAAATTTGAATTTGACAATACGCGCGCGCAATTTAACACTATAAAACACGTGCACAATATATAAACACAAAACGCGAGCGCGTTATGTCCATATAAATCGCGTGTGCGATATCTGAAACCAAAAAATAGTGCCAACATAATTTTGACATAATGCTTGGGATCATAATTCTTCTATTCTTCAAGTTGGTGTACACTCCACATATAACATAAGGTTTGTAGGTTCATTAATCTAAAATACTGTTAGAATAATCAACCCATAGTATTTACCCACTTAGACATTATTTCATTTATTTTGTCTTATTTGCCTAGTCCATGAGTCCCACCATGTGCAAGTTGATAATTGCCTATCCATAGAGGTCAAACTTTCCATTATTGACTCATGGAGCGCTTGGGAAAGCCTTAGGAATCAAATCTGGTTTATTCCTGGCCTCCTAGGCGCCCATCTGCTTTTTCTGCTTTATACCCTGCTTTTTCAGTGTTTTAAGGCACATAGGAAAGCAAGACTAGGTGAGGTGAATCAGCTTTGTTGCCTCTTCCTCCTCCACTCTTTCCTCCATGCAAAAGCATGTATGAGCTGCCATTTGACCACTCTTTAGCTTTCCCATGTGCCCTTGCTAATTCGTGGGGTCCTTGATAGATTTGAGATCAGCTTTTTACACCTATGGGGGATTTGCCTATTTTGGGTAAGCCTTCTTTATGCTAGATTTGGATGCTTCTTTATGCATTTGATTTGCTCATGTATTCTATATATTCAGCAGCCTATGTTATTACAGGGTTGGCTATTGTACACTCAGTTAATATAATTTTGTGTTACAGCTCCATATTCAGTCTCCATTGTTGATAATTTTGCAAGATCAATTGTTAATTGTTGTGGGTGAAATTAATATACTTCAGGCCTGAATTTATACATGGTATTAGAGCCATTGTAGGTTGTTACTCTCCTCCAAAAATTGTTTTGCAGGTTCGACATCAAGACTGGGAGCCTTCTACTTACAGCCGGGACAGATTTTCTAAAGCTATGGATTCACAGAAAACTATCCTCACTCCCTTCAACTTTTTTGAATGGAAAGCAGAGATGGAGATCTTGTTGAGAGCTAAAGGCCTCTATAGGGTGACTATGGCTACAGAAGCAGAGCCCAATGCTACTGCAGAGAAGATCAAATGGCACAATCGGAGAGATGACGCCTAGGGCCTCTTATGTCTCAGTATTTCCCGAGACCTCCTTTTCCATCTCGATGGATTGACTTCATCGAATCAAGTATGGGAGAAACTTTCTAAACTATTTGGAAAGACAGATGAGATGAGGGGACACCAGATCGAAAATGAGCTGATCTCCCTGAGTCCCAGTAATTTTGAATCCCTGCAGCTATATTTCTCCAAGTTCAAAGCACTAGTTTTGCAACTGAAACAGTGTGGTATTGAAAAGAAAGATGAGCAGCTTGTACTGTCCATCCTATCAAAGCTAGGTCCTA
>LPNX010920594.1:6891-27133 GCA_001517045.1 Pseudotsuga menziesii | reverse complement strand
TTGCCAAGGAAATATACCAATTAGTGGGATTTTTGGAAGTGATCATAAGAATGATGCCATTAATGGCAGAACAAATTTTATAAAGAGTTTAATAGTGTTCCATAATGATCAATTACCCTGTTTCCAGAATAAATTAATAATCCAGGGAGATGGTAAAGAGTAGAATAGTATAAGGTGGCTGGGTACTTGGTGAATAAATATATGAAGGTTTGCAGTTGTCGTCATATTTTTAAGGAATACATTAATTTTAGAGAACAGTACAAAAGATCTCTAATTTTCCTGGGACAAGCTTAATATAGTGCTTATAATGATTGTGTTTTTGTGCTTGAATGTGTGCTTGTTTGA
This sequence comes from Pseudotsuga menziesii, assembly GCA_001517045.1. Taxonomy (NCBI): domain Eukaryota; kingdom Viridiplantae; phylum Streptophyta; class Pinopsida; order Pinales; family Pinaceae; genus Pseudotsuga; species Pseudotsuga menziesii. The sequence continues at coordinate 26,788 of LPNX010920594.1, read as the reverse complement.
TTATGAAATGTGTTCTAACTTCTGCCCCCAATAATATACAGGATGCTAAATAAACTCTTATTTTATATAAGTTTATGGTTTTCTTGTGTGCTGTGTGTCTACTTCTGTTGTTTAAATTTGGAAATGAAAATTCAGATATGAGATAGAGTAATCATGATTCCCAAAGTTGTCCTCTGTGATATAGTATGCACAATTTCCCAGCTTAGACCTTCATGATTGTTGATGTGGGTTGAAGATCAGACATTTCTAACAGGGCGAGGATTCTCTTAGCAAGATGGAGCAAGCTATTTGGGAGAAGTCAGAGTGGAAGGAAAGGTGTCTCGTCAAACAGTCAAGTCCATGTACAGAAAGGAGGTGGAGTGATATTCAAGCATGCATTTATCTCGCTGTCTTGTCTTTTTTTATATTGAAAAAAGTTGTATGCTTCTTAATTTTGGACATAACACTTTCAGGTCATCAGGGACAGAATGATAGTCATATGAACAAAAGGTTGTTATACACATCTAACTAATTGTTACATATATGTGTTTTTATTACTCTATGTATAATTTAGATCTGATAATGTTATTAATTTTGCAGGGCTAGTATATTATTAAGCGAAGAAACTGACAGTAATAACAGACGAACCAAGACTGGAAGCAATGTAAGTCATTCTATTCCTTGTATTTTCTGGTGCGCAATATCGATTAACAGATATCTGTTAGTGCTGTGCTAATGTTTTATCATCAAATGCAGAATGCGTTTCAGCCAATTTCAAACAAGTTACAAACATAGATCTCTATCGAATATTTTTGTATTTGAAATGCATTGAAATGATAAGTTGAGATTATTGTCCGGTTTTATAAACAAAGGCTTTGCATTCATTGGATTATATCAAATTCAATTCCATTTCCAATTCAAACACAGAATTATTGCCTAAGATTTTTGGCTTCATGAAATAAATTAGCACAAAGTGTGTTGTGAATGCATTGCATCCTCAGTCCTATGATATTGTGGGCAAGTTTATACTGAAATAGAGCTGCCCTTTATACTGGAATCCAGTGGTCTGATCGGAGGTTACTGCACTGCACATGCTTTATATTTTTTTTTTTAAAACAGTCACAAGCGTCGCTTAAGCGACGGTTCCCCTGCTGTCGTTTTTCCGACGGTTAGCCTTAAAATCCGTTGCTCTTCCGACGGTTATGTTGTTCTCCGTCGCTTTTCCGACGCTTCTATCTGTCGCTTTTGCGACGGTTATCCGTCCCTCCGTCGTTTAAGCGACGCCTGTGGGTCTAATAGTTTTTAAAAATTTATGTCATTGTCGCTTAATAAGTGTCGGATAACCGACGAGTTAAATTCAAGCGACGGTTAATTAAGTGTCGCTTAAGCGACGGTTGGTTAAGTGTCGCTTAACCGATGACAAGCTTCCGACGCTTAAAAAAAAACCAAAGTGTCGTACATGCGACAGGGAAGTGTCGAAAATCCGACATGACGGCCGTCGGATTTTTGGTCAAAATGTAGTAGTGTGCTGTTTGGAAATCAGACCGGGTTCTCCTTGGATCATCCGGATTTCCAATGTTATCTCCTGCGGAGGAGAGTGTCTGTCAGGCCCATGTGGGAAGATGATTTTGTACTTCAGGTTCTGATTCAGAATATGATTTTTGCTACACACTAATATCAGAAATCATAGGATCCAAATCAGGGTCATCACCCCCAATTTCATCATCCAAATATTCAGTAGAATAGGAAGAAAAATCAGTAGTTTTCTCCTTCACTAGTTCCACCCCCTGAAGAGGCTCATCGAACTTGAAACTCCTTTCGATGATGATATATTTTGTTTTGATATACAGTAGCTTGAAACCTTTTGATTCATCAGGATACCCAATAAACATACATTCAATGCTTTACGGTTTCAAATCCCTTCTTTTATCAAGTGGAATCCAGGCCCATGTAGTGGACCCAAATACCCGTAGGTTCAACACATCCGGCTTGTGTCCGAAGTATGCTTCGAAAGGGGTATTCCCTTTCATGGATGAGTGTGGGACCCTATTCTAAATGTATGATGCATCATGCATGGCTTCAGCCCACAATTTTTCAGCCAACGTCTTTGATTCCAACATACAGGTGGTCATCTCCTTGAGAGACCGATCATCTTCCTTTCCGCTACTCCGTTTTGCTGGGGAGTGTAGGGAATTGAATTTTGGACCTGAATACCACTTTGGGAGAATATGTGCAGCAAATAATTACTGACATACTCCCTACCATTATCAGATCTCAATATCTTTATCTTAATCCCAGAGGCATTCTCGATCAAGGCCTTCAGTTCAGAAACTTTTTCACATACTTTAGACTTATTTTTGAGAAACAAGACCCATGTGTACCTTGAAAAATCATCAATAAAATTCAGAAGATACCTTGATCCATTCATGAATGTGATAGGCATTGGACCACTAATATCAGAATGTATCAGCCCCAATATGCATGTAGCTTGGTTTTCCTTCACCCGATCGTACTTGTGCTCAGGGTGTTTTCCAACCACACAGCCCTTGCAAATTCTAGTAGTTGCCTTGATGACCGGGAGGCCTTCAACCATGGAGTTTTTCTATAATTGATGAAAATATTTGAAATTTATATGGCCAAACCTTTCATTCCACAGCCTACTAACTTCTTTTCCATGAGTTAGCAGTGTGGTGGGCTTTGCATCCGCCACAAAGTGGGAGAACTCATAAGCTTTTGCATGATGGTTTGCAAGGCCTTTAGCAATAAGTTTCCTGGATGCAAGTTCCATTATCTCAACATAATTTGTGCTGACAAAAACTCTCTTAGGCACTCCTGTATGTGTCATTTGATAGACATTAAGGAGATTTGATGCCAGATACGGTACATACAAAACATTTGAAAAATAGCCATTCTCAAGATCAACCGTACCTTGTCCTTCTAAAATGATGGTGGAGTCATCTCCCATGTGGATGGGGATGGATTTTCCAGTCTCCAAGGATGAAAAGGAGTCTCTTTTAACCATAATTTGGTTCCAAGCTCCAGAATCAATCAAGAGTGCTTTAGACTTCGAAGTTCTTGCCATGAGGGCATGACCTTTTTCATGCTGTGGTTCCCGATCTTGCTAATGTCTCCTCCAGAAGCTTTCCAGAAGATTGATGTGATTTCTCTCAAGGAGAGAGGCAGCTTCATCAAGATTTTTCTTCATGTAGGCATGTTCAAGGTGGAAGCCCTTCCCACAGTATGAACACTTGACTTTTTCCTTTCCATGATGTCCTTTTCCTTTGTTCTTCTTTGAGCCGAAAGATTCATCATGCTGTTGGTTTTCAACTTTAGGCTTAGGAGCTTCGAATTTAGTTTTTGGGTTCTTCTACTGCTTTCCTTTACCCTTCAGATCTTTGGGCCCCAAGACATGGAGGGCTTGATCACGGGAGGATCTGATGATCCCCATATGGACAAGCTTATCATGTTCACTTGTTAGGGATTCAATGAAGGCATTGAGTGTAGTCATCTTCCATCCAAGGGTTGTGATCTTCCCTGCATGGAATGTAGAGAAAAAAACTGAATAATCAGCTCCAAGTTTCGAGAGTATGGCAAGGATGAGCTGGTCATCCTCTTTCGAAACTTTTCATTGCTTCATCAGTAAGACAATGTGCTTGAACTTTGTGAAAAATTCATTCAAAGTGTCAAAATTAGAAGGCTGGAGAGACATCAATTCATTTTCGAGCTGGTAAACTCTCAAATCATCCTGCTTTCCATACAGGGCTTCCAATATATCCCAAATTTATTTTGGAGTCTTCAATCTCGAAAGATGGAAAAGAAGATCCCAGGAAACAAAGAGGCACAAGAATCCGAATGCTTCATCCTTCTTGTTAAAGGATATAGATTTGTCTATTGTAGAACCAGGCTCTTCTTCAGTGTCGATGGTGACCCTATAGAGTCCTCTATAGTGTAGCTGGATCTCCATGTCTCCTTTCCATGAGTGTAAATTGAATGGATTCAGAAGATCTATGGAAGAAGCCATCTGAATCTGCTAGAGTGAATACTTTCACCTATCAAAAACCTGAAAATCACAACAAAAAGGGCAATGTAAGGTCAGATAGCCTGCACATTTCAGGCTTTCATCACACCCAGCATAGTCAATCAAGCAAGCTTGATCAACAAGTTCTTTACTTGGGGTATTAAGTGGTAATCCTTGGTTTCTAGTGCAGTGCTGGATTTTTGAGCTATTGCTCAATTTTCATGCAAGATATATCAAAAACCTTATTTTTGAGAGATCTAAGCTTCGTCCTGCCGTGAGCTCTGATACCATATTAATCTGTCACAGTAACATAGGGACTAAACACAAGTCTCATCAAATATTAATAACAATAATTCATGAAAATGGTGTAATTGTGCTACAAAATGAGTAGTCGCTCTATATATTTACACAAAGAATGAGTAATACAATACAATATCATGCTGCAAGCATGAATGGCAAATAAATTCAAATTCCCAAGGAGGTCATTTGAATTGAATGAGTGAATCTAGCTTAACTAAATGTAAGCCACAGTCAACACTCCAATTAACCACTGATCAAAATCCTAATTGACTCAGCTGAGCCCTAACTAAAGTCGGAGTGCAATATATGACTGAGTCTAACTAAAAGTAGGTTAGACACATGTCACAGCAAGCCAACCAACAAGTGGTAGCACTTCAATGACTCCAATGAACACCGATGAGGTTAACTGAAGTGTAACTAAACATTAAAAGTGGTTGGAGGCGCCTCTGTTGACTCCAGTTCATTAAATAATCAATAAATAATCAATTTAATAATGGAGGGCGCCTTCACTGCTCTGTTTAACTGATTGTAACCATTATTTTGTAATATGGGATATTAATGACACTCAGATCACCCCTAGAGTGCTCTGGTTATCCTCCTTGAATGTAGGAGAAGGCTAACTTAGCCTCCTTAACTGAAGGTATGTGTGGGTGTGATCTAGTTGATGTTATCTAGTGCTCCTATGATGTCAAAAGTCAATAATACTTAGGATAGTTGTTTAACTAGGCCAAATTAACCAAAAAGAGTGTGTATGGTGGTAAATGTCTCCAACACAAGTCCCCGAAGTCAAACCTTGTCTATAACATAAGTCTTAGGCTTTATAGCCTTTACAAAAATATTCAGATCCTGAAAAATTGGATCTATTTTACTAAAAATAGCTAAAACTAATGTTTTTACAAAATTAGGTCAGAAACCCTAATTTAACTACTAGTTTAACTAACTCTAACACTTGTTCACTCTTTGAACTTTTTGATGACTGTAGTGAGTACTGGAGGAAAGTTTTAACTGGTTTTCTGATGGATGAGCCACTATCGGTTAAAATAGGTAGGGTTTTGTGACCCTTTCATCTTTGATGTATCCCCAAAACTGGAACAGACCTCCTTTAATGGTGCACTTCAACAAATTTCAGCTTTTACACTTCATCCTACTCTTTCCCAGGTGTTGGTGAAGTAAACTCGTCATTTTTCTACTGTAACCTACCCTGTTAGGTCAACTTTTGCCCTAAAAATTTGGCCAAACTGCTAAAAACTGGGGCTCAGAGATGCAATTGGTTCTCCAAATATTTGACACCTGTGTATAAGATGAAATTTTTTTTTGTATATTGGTTTTTTTTTAGCAAAACCCTCTCTCATTTTCTTGATATTTTTTTCCATTTTCCAGATATCTGTATTTCAAAAACACGTGTAAAACAGGGAAATTCTGAGATCCGAAAATTAGGGCTCAGATATGGATTCTATTCTCCCAATCTGAAATACCTATACGAAAACAGAGAGAGGTTATTGTTCTCTGACATCCTAGGAACAAAAACCTCTAAGAGTTTTGCAAAATGATTCTCCAATCGCTCAGAATCACTGTTTTAAAATGATTCCTTTTCATAGTAAAACACCAATTTTTGTGGCTTAGAGCGCCCTAAAATTTCAATCTTAGCTACCAAAAGTCTACTTTCGGTGGCTTAGAGACCATTTTAAAACCACGCTTAGCCACGAAAACCTATGTTTTGATTTTTTTGACCAAACCAATATCAAGAAAACCATCACCGATCAAAAAATAAATTTTTCTGAGTGAACTTGTTGAAAATTTTATTTAGGAGATAACATCTGGCTCCTACTCGGGGATGGGAACCTCCCTATGAGGGCCCAAGAACCCCAGACCATAATTCCTTTCCTAAAAAAGAATATTTAAAGCTATCTTCTATTTTTCTATTACACATGGAGTCATTTGTCTTTTATAACTGATCTACTGCTACCTGCCTGTAGCCCATTTTCTTATTCATGAAAACAACTAAAAATGACCTAGCTTCTTGTATTAAGAGCTTATTTTCTTACCTATTCCTACTCCCAATTCTAATCAGTAAATTCTTCTTATCAAGTGACATCATGCTTCCAATGAAGCCATGTTAGAAGCTGATATACTGAACTTATCCTTGATCTTTACCCCAAAAATAAATGAAACCCTAGCATGCAGCAATGTAGTTTCAAAGGGTGACAGAACCATCTATCATCTGACGAAACTATTTCGATATCTATGTTGCTCATAAGTTTCAAATAGTCAGCAACGGGGTCATAAAATCCAACAGGAAATACCTTTTTATGTTGCTGATATTTTCCTTCACTGATGTCAATGTTGAATGTGGACTGCTCAACCTTTGTCAGATCAAAATGCGAGCTCAACAACTGATTTAAACCTTCTTGTTCTTTTATGATCAGATCTTGATCATCAATCATTAAAATTTCCTTTCGAGAATAGTGCTCACAATTAGATGATAAAACAGTGTTTACATCATATGAATAAAAATCAATTGAAAACATATAATTGCCTATACAATCATCAGTTATCATAGGCTCATCCTGGTTTGCAAACTGATCATAAAATCCAGATTCATACATGTCTTGAGAATACTTTGCAAACACTGAAGATATTCCAGATGTATTGTTTGTATTCCTCCTTCAGGATATGAGTTTGGTCTTGTTAGTGTCATTGAAAGAATCAATGTAAACCTCCGAATGTAAGTCGGGTCAATAGCACCCAAGTGTCGATATAATAAATATTATTTTTGGTGTCTAGTTGGACAAGTGAGCCCAGTATATTAGAGAAGGTGTCCCTTTTAGGTTAGAGGTCAAGTCAACTGAAGAATATAAATAGGGAGGCACTCCCCTTCATTTTCACTTACTCACTCAAGCTGTCTTAGCAAGAGAGAGAAATATTAGTGCATCAGAAAGAAGAGAGAAGTAGTTGTTTGGTTTTACACTACACTGGTTGAGTTCTATACTGAGGAATTTTTGCAGGGTTTTCTCCCTTGTGGTTTCCCCAAGGAAAATCTATGTGTTCTTTTGTTCTTATGTTTCTGCGCTTTCTTGTTCTTTTAGTGATCTACTTGTGACTAATTGTTTTAAGATATCATCTAAGGAATTTAAGAAAATTCAACATGGTATCAAAGCCACCCTGAAAGGAAGCAGTGCATAGCTAGGGTTTGTTGTTCTAAACAAACCCCTTGACAGATCAACCAGAAAAGAGGGCTCTCCCAACTTGCCTCTAAAGAGTGCATCTTTCTCCGGAGACAAAACTGAATTCCAAGAATTTTCAATTTTGGACCAGTTACCGCTGTCGAGACAAACTAGGGTTTCAGTTTTCCTAAGGTTTCATCATCAATCTCAGAAAAAGGAATATACATTCTACCTCGCATCAGGGAGGTGCATATTTTCCTCTATTCAACTCCACCTATGATCCCAATTGCAAAATTAGGGTTTCTGCTTCAAACCCTAGGACATCGAGAAGGAGGTTAGTTAGGGGATGCTTTCTTCAAGTAAGTATCTTTCCTCCTTATTCCATTTGAGGTTCTCCGTCTTCTAAAGATGACAAAGAATACCAAGCTAGATGAAAATATTGAAGGGGCTAAAAAATTCAAAGCATGGAAGTATAGGATCATGCTCATCCTCTAATAGAATGATCTAGATAAGTTTGTGAAAGAGGAAGTGAAAGAACCAGAAGAAGCTGAATCCTAGTCCAAGCATAAGAAGGATATGATCATAGAAAAAAGAATCATAGTTGATTCCATCAAAGATAACTTGATTCCTCAAGTATCCTCAAGGGAGACTCCAAAAGAAATGTTTGATGCCCTAACAGGTCTATTTGAAGGGAGAAACATTAATAGGAAAATGACCCTGAGGAATCAACTCAAAAGTGTAAGAGCTCAAAAGTCAAAGACTATGCAATCTTAATTTATAAGAGTAGCTCAAATAAAGGATCAGCTAGAATCCATTGATGATATGGTTGAAGAAGTAGATATTGTGATGACAACCTTAAATGGACTTCCAAGAGATTGGGAAGCCTCTATCCAAGGAATTTGCTCAAGAAGGAAACTAACCAAATTTCAGAATTTATGGGAAGAATGTGTTCAAGAAGAAGAAAGCATAACAGCCAGAGAAGAAAATCTAAATGACAATGAGGATCAAGCCTTGACTTCCCACACCAAAGGAAAAAGGAAGATTCATGACCATCGTCCTAAGACTCAAGGGTTTAAAAGGCCCAAGAGAGACTTATCAAATTTTGAGTGTTTCACTTGCCACAAGTTGGGACACTATTATCAAATTTTGAGTGTTTCACTTGCCACAAGTTGGGACACATTGCCATCAACTATCCCATGAAAGTAGAAATAATAAAAAATATTAGAAGGTTTCAGGCCCATGCTACTGAAGATAGTGATCAAGAAGTTGAAGAGGAAGCAAAGAAGGATGAAGACTCCAATGAATAATATCTTTTAATATTTGCTCTAACATTATCACTCTCACCAATAAATGACACATGGTTAGTTGATAGTGGTGCATCCAAGCACATGACTGGTTTCAAGGAATCACTCTCATGTCTTAAACAAAAGGAATCTCCACATAAAGTGATGCTTGGAGATAATTCCCAATATCCCATTAAAGGAATAGGAGAAGCATCCTATAAATTGGATTCTAGAAAGCCTATGAAAATGAAATATGTCATGTATGTCCTAGGATTAAAGAAGAATATTCTTTCCATTTTATCCTTAGATAAGAAAGGATTTAGAGTTGCCTTTGTAGATGGAAAATTCCTCATGTGGATAAAAGGTAAAACCATAGGAGATGTAGTGGAGATTGGAGTTGAATAAGGAGGACTCTATAAATTGAAGGGATATACAAATTCAACTTTAGCAACCAGTACCATTAACCCATGTGAGCCATGGCATAGAAGGCTTGCTCATGTTCACTACAAATCCCTTCCAATTGTAAGCAAGGTGGTGATTGGTTTACCTGAAATTCACATAGAGCATGAAGGAGTGTGCAAAGGATGTGCACAAGGTGAGAATACTAAGAATCATTTTCCAAAAAGTGATAGTAAGGAAAAAGGGATCTTAGATATTATTCACTCGGATATCTGCGGGCCAATACAAACCACTTCATTAAGTGGGTATTCCTACAATGCTTCTTTTATTGATGACTACTCCCGAAATACTTGGATATACTTGTTGAAAAAGAAGGATGAAGTGTTTGAAATATTCAAGGAGTTTAAGGCCCTAGTAGAAAACCTCTCTGAGAAGAAAATAAAGATTCTGAGGTTAGATAATGGAGGAGAGTTCACTTCAAATGAATTCAATTATTTTTGTAAAGAAGTCGGGATTAAGAGGGAGCTCACCATTCCCTACAATCCACAACAAAATGGCGTGGCAAAAAGAAAGAATATATATATCATGGAAGCCGCGAAAGCTATGATACATGATCAAGATCTTCCAATGTACCCGTGGGAAAAAGCAGCAAGAACAACAATATATGTACATAATAGAATTTCCCACAGTTCCCTTGGGAACAAAACTCCAGAAGAAATGTTTTCCCGAAAAAAACTAGAGGTAAGTCATCTAAAGATATTTGGCTATCATGTTTACATTCAAATTCCCAAGGAGAAAAGGTCAAAGTTATATCCTTCAACAAAGAAGGGATTGTTTGTAGGATATAGTGAACAATCAAAAGCTTATCGGATATATATCGCAGGATACCGTCAAATTGAACTTAGCAGAGATGTCACATTTGATGAAGATACAACCTTCAGAAAATCAAAGAAAGATAAGGAAGATGAAGAGGAGCATGAAACTCCCAAAACTGTTGAAAGTCCTAAATCAGTTAGAAACAAATAAGAAGTCCAAATTCCTAAAGAGATTTGTATTTCAAAACCTCAGCTACCTGAAGATTTACCAAATGAGTTGATTTCTCGAAAGAGAAAACCTTCCTGGGCTCATGAAGTAATTCAAGAAGCAAAAATACATGGTGTTCCTGGAGGAACCATCTGAGAAAGGAAGAAGCCAAAGTCATACCCCGGTTATATGGCTTTGATGTGTGATCTAGTTGATAAAGACCCAACATGTTTTGAAGAAGCAATAAAACATAAAGAGTGGGATGATGCAATGGTCGAGGAATACAAATCCATCATAAAGAATGATGTGTGGGAAGTAGTACCAAGATCGAAGGACAAGTCAGTGGTATCCTCGAAGTGGATATTCAAAACTAAACACTCAGCAGATGGAATTATATAAAAGTACAAGGAAAGATTTGTAGCCCGAGGATTCTCTCAAAAAGAGGGAATCAATTATGAAGAGACCTTTGCACTAGTAGCTTGATACACCTCAATCAGAACTATCCTTGCCTTGGCATATAACATGAAGTGGAAGCTACATCAAATGGATGTGAAGACGACATTTCTAAATGGATTGATTGAAGAAGAGGTATATATCAAACAACCGCAAGGGTTCCATATTAATGATCAGAAGTCTCATGTATGTAGACCTAAGAATTCGTTGTATGGACTAAAGCAAGCACCCAGAGCATGGTATGGAAGGATCGAATGATTTATGATGAGATTAGGCTTTACTAAAAGTAAAGCAGACTCCAACCTATACTATAAGATTGATGATTATGGAATTATGATTTTATTACTATATGTAGATGATATGTTCTTGGTAGGAGAAGATAAGCCTATTGTCATATGTAAGAAGAAGCTTGTCGTGGAATTTGAAATGAAAGGCTGTGGAATGCTGCATTACTTTCTAGGTCTTGAAGTATGGCAATATCCAGATGAGATTTTCCTAAACCAAGGAAAATATACTATAGAAATGTTAAAAAGATTTGGAATGTTAGATTGTAAAGCTATGACTACTCCAATGACCACAAGTTTGAAGCTATTGAATGACGATACTTTGGAATCAGTTGATGACACCTTATATAGACAGATTATTGGTTCACTTATGTACTTAGACAATACAAGACCATATATATGTTTTGCAGTAAACACCTTAATTCAGTATATGGTGAATCCTAAACACATTCACCTTGTTGGGGAAAAACATGTGATGAGGTGTCTAAAGGGAACTTTAGATTATGGCCTCAGATATGCATCCAGTGGTGAGATCAAATTACATGGATATGCAGATTTAGATTGGGGAGGAAGTGCCAAAGATAGAAAAAGCACGTCGTGATGTTGTCTTAGTCTGGGATCAGGCATGATCTCTTGGTTCAGTAGAAAGCAGACCAATATTGCACTTAGTACGATAGAGGCTGAATACATTGCAACATGTTCAACATGTAGCGAAGCAGTATGGATTCAAAAGATGTTAGCACGACTATTCAATGCAGAGATATATGCCACCGATATCCTTTGTGATAATCAGAGTTGTATTAAGATGATGAAAAATCTCGTGTTTCATGATAAGACAAAGCACATTGAAATCATATATTATTTCATCTGGTATATGGTTTAGAAGGGAGTTGTAAAGCTCAAGTATGTTCCTACAGAAGAACAAGTAGCAGATGTATTGACTAAGACTATAGCTTGTGTAAAGTTTGAATACTTTCAAGACAAACTTGGTGTATTCTGAAAGGACCTCTCTCGAAAGACGGGGTGATAGTAGATGGATGATGGATGCAGTGGTGAGTAGATCATTCTAGAGGGTATGTCTGGCTAGGATTATTTGGCCCGAAAGGGTTAGTAATCCAGACAAGTCCTATTGATCCTAGGGGGATTAGTATGTCTAGATAGGCTTGTTTGGCCCAAAAGGGTTAGTAAGCCAGACAAGGATTGTTTGGTCCTCAGGGAGATCCATATATCTAACTAGGCTTGTTTGGATCAAAAGAGTTAGTAAGTTAGAAAAAATGCCCAAATGGATATACCATAGAACTCACCATGATGCTTCTCTGAGAAGTTGAAGTGAAATACGTATTCTCATTATTGTTATATTGTTGGTTTTTGATGATTGTTGATGATGGTTGTTGAGATGTTTGATGATTGTTGAGTCGATTGTCGCAGTATTGTTATACTGTTGATTGTTAATGATTGTTGATGATGATTGCTGAGATGTTTGATTATTGTTGAGACGATTGTTGCACTATTGTTATACTGATGATTGATCAGTTGGTTGATTGATTTAGTACCAGTGATGTTACGCTGATGACTGTTGATGTATGTTACTTTAGTATTCCTATATTGATGATGTTATCGATGTTCCAATATCTCTATGCTGGTAATGCAGATGATGATCTAGCATTAGTTGTTGTTTGAGTTTAGCACTAACATGCTACTGATATTGTTGTTGATGTTATTAGTATCCCTGCATAGATGTTGTAGATAATGAAGTTACAGATGATGTCTCAGTATCCACATACTGATGATCCTGAAGATGATTCAGTATAGAAGATGATGCAATACTCATGCAGTGACGAGATAGAAGATGATCCAACATTTATACTTTGAAGAGATAGGCAATGGTTCAATATTCACATATTGATGCTTCGATAAGAAGACCCGGGAAGATGATTCAATATTCACATACTGATGTTATAGAAGATAATCTAGAATATGATAGAAGATGTCCAAGAATGTACAAAAGACAAATATTATAGAACATGATCCAACCAAGATTGATTATGAATATGAAAGATGATGTTCCAAAACTCCCTATAACATATAGAGTCTGACCAGACAGTTGTACAGTTGTAGTAGAAGTTGTTGTTGTGGTTGAATACCTTCCTAGTTAAGAGGGAGTGTTAAAATATTGTAACTTCGGAAGATATTCCAGATGTATTGTTTGTATTTCTCCTTCAGGAGACGAGTTTGGTCTTGTTAGTGCTATTGAAAGAATCGATGTAAACCTTTGAATGTAAGTCAAATCAATATCACCCAAGTGTCAATATCATAAATATTATTTGTGGTGTCCAGTTGGACAAGTGGGCCCAGTCAGTTAGAGAAGTTGACCCTGTTAGGTTAGATTTCAAGTCAACTGAAGAATATAAATAGGGAGTTGCTCCCCTTCATTTGCACTTAGTCACTCAAGTTGTATTAGAAAGAGAGAGAAATATTAGTGTGCTAGAAAGAAGAGATAAGAAGTTGCCTAGGTTTTACATTACACTAGTTGAATTCTATACTAAGGAAGTTCTGTGGGGTTTTTTCCCTTGTGGTTTCCTCGAGGAAAATCTTTGTGTTCTTGTGTTTCTGTGCTTTCTTGTTCTTTCAGTGATCTACTTGTGACTAATTGTTTTAATATGTCATCTAAGAAATTTAAGAAAATTCAACAACCCCTAGGCCCAATTCAAATTAAAAATAGAGTGTCAAAACTTGATGTGGGATAGAAACAAGGAAAAGGCCAAAAATATTGGATATAGGAAAACTTTAAGCACAAAACCAAATTAATATTGCAAATGAATCTTAATAGCAACTTGAAAAATTATATATAGGCATTGTAAATACCCATTCTCCTCCCATAAATGATGAATAAACTAAAGGTTGTTAGGGATTTACCCCTTAAAAACTACTCAATCAAGGGTGGTATTTGTTGTGAAAATTTTGATAAATATTTTTAAGAGGGATGTGATAGAAGATGAGTACACTTATTTTAATTGAGGAAAATAAGAGATCTATAATGGAATATGAACATAATAAGCTTAGAAAACAAAAACAAATCCTAAACAAAATAGAAAAATAAAATATTTATAATACCTTAACCCAAGGAAACACGACAGGGAATGGAAGACATAGACATGGTTGAAAACAAAGTGTGTGAAATGTTAACAGAAAATAATTTTCCATTGAATCCAAATAAGTGCACATGTAGATAATTAACCCCAACATAGATAGATAATCAACCCAATAGCACAATAGTAAGTGTTGGATTGATTTTCCCCGGATGCGGGTGACAGGAGGACGCAAGTGGGAGATAGGAGGGTACAGGAGACTAAGGATGTGCCACACCATGTCATCAATCCACTCAACACCCCTGTGGGCTACCCAGTGGATTGCAGGTGGCCCCATTCACACCAACACCCCCACATGACCGACACCCATCAAAATCCCATGAGATCGACGCTCATTTCGACGGCAATCGGATTCCAGCTACTTCCTGGGATGACGCCAGGACCAGGAGGGACGACGGTGAGCCCGATCCTCCAAGCAGCTCCAGTCCCCTCGAAAATTAAGGCTGAGCAGGTATGGTATAGTGCAATAATGGAAAAACATTATTCCCATCGGATTTAGTGCATTATGGCAATAATGGCAAAACAAGTTGTTGTAATGCCAAGTGTCAAGACTCTCTAGGTTTCTCAAGGATTTTTGTATCTGGTTTTATCCAGCTGTCTAGTCTAGGATAGCTTGACTTTTAAAGTTTTCTGTTAGTAATGTTTTTTATGATTAAGATTTGTTTTCCCCTTAACGGGGAGGATCAATTTTTGCACTCTTGGACAGCCTCCTTTGGCTCTGTTTCGTGTTCCAAAAACACGCAAACTTCTATTACTACTTGTATTTTTATCTTTCCTTAATAGATTAGTTTTGAACTTACCAAAACAAAAGTGTTGGATTGATTTTGACGCATTAACAATGGAGACTTGAGGAAGCCATTTTGGAGATTGTATTCTATTGCATTACTGTATATTGTATTTTTCTAGTTAACTACGATAGATTTTTTTGCAATGCCTAACTCAACTGTACTCTTATATTTTGAATAATTCACTATCATTGTTTATGAGTTAATTTCATGAATTGTTTAAAGTGTTGAAATATTTCATATATGAAATAGATTTCGACTTTTCTTCTTATTTACAATGAACAAATGATTATAGAAATATGGTACACCCAAAATTTTTCCTAATGCTCCAATCCCTTGAAGTTTCTGGCCAAAACATTATTTTGGAGCCTTACTGCTCAATCCTAGGTAGTCCGTCGTACATTGTTTCCTAGCAGAGGGTGTCAGATAGGACTGACACCCCTTTTCCACTGACATAAGGCATCGGTGGCACCTATCACATGACCACAAAGAGTGTTGGTGCACTTAGCCTGTTCACAGGGAGCGTTAGCAGTCCAATAAGGGAAAAAAAGAGAATATTCAAGAATCTTCTAAGTGAAAGCTCTCATGGAAGATGATCCTAACTACTTGGGAAAGTTGGCACTCGACCTCCTAACCCCTAGGGATCATTCCCTACCTTCCTCCCAAAATATCTCAACCCATTTTGGCTTCCTTTGGCCTATAAAAACAATTTGCATGGACCATGTGAAGGAGAGAACAAGATAGCATACTCATGCTGTTGGATTCAAGTCTGGTATAGGAGGAAACGAGAGAGTGGTTGTGAGTAAGATTTTGCCTAGTTTGTAGTGTATGCGAGTGAGTCAAAGATTTTGCAAAAACAAAGCTTCGACATCAAGGCTTTGGTTGTAGCTTTATTTTCTCATCTTTAATACAAAAATGTTTCCCTTTCCCATAAATGATTCATGTTAATGTTGATTGTTTATTACTAGTTTCCTTAATCATAGTATATATCATTGATTTATCTTGTTGCTCTCATTTCTTGTCTTATTTTTGTGTTATTTGCAAGTATAGTTGATCGCACAAGGATCTACAAAACAATGGCAACCTCCCACACTCAAGGTAAAGAGAGCTTGACATTCAAGTACCTCGGTCATCTAGGGAGAGGATACATTGTTGTGTCCTTTTGTTCTAGACTTGCACCATGTAGGATAGGGGAACAAACTGTGTCCGCACTGATTGGAATATTCCCAGTAACAAAATTGGTGACCAAACTGGGGACTAATCCAATCATATTAGGGGAAGATCCACTCAGATCCGTGAATTTTTTTTATGTCACTTTTAATTACAAGCTTATGAGTTTTTTTCTTACTCACTTAAAGATTTAAGGTGAGTAATCCACCTTACTTCACTCTCATTTTCCTTCCCTAGTTTGTTTTTTAGCTTACCTTCATTCCAATTTGACCCACATTGGTTTATCCTACAGGTTACTTGGATTTTTGGTTCTATAGATTTGTCGATGCACCTAGGCTATTCTGACAGAGCGTTGACCCTTTGTTGATGCCTATTGTATGTTCTGACATAGCGCCGACGATGCCTCTTGCCTAGAGATAGAAAGTGCCACTAATGCTGTTAAGTAGTGTGCAAAGTGCACCGACCCCTCATAAACGTCTTGTCTCAGTCCTTCAAAGTGCATCGAGGTAGGTACTCAGTGACCCTTTTTTAATTGATTTTTGGGATTCGTATTTTTTGCAGTCTCTTTCCCTTTGCATTCAAAGAAATGTTTATATTTCGTGCATTGAATTTTACATTTGTTTATTTTCTTCAAACCTCTTGCTCTTTTCTATGGATTGTATTCATTGAGATTGGAAAATTTGCATTTCATTTTAGTGTACATTTGTTGAGTTTGTCTTGATTTCTCTTATTTTGAGATCGTTGTTTGTTTCCTTAGATATCTGTAGTGGAGGAAAATTGATCTTTTGTTTCCTTCGTAGTTTGAATAGAAAGCTTTGTTTTGATCTTATTTATTAGATTGAAAAATAGTTGAAGATCAAAAAAATTTGTTCTTGTTTTAGTTTACTTCATACTTTTTCTTTTAGTAATCTTAGTTTTATATAAAAGGAAAAAATGATTTCAAGTTTCATAATATGTAAATACTCTTTGCTTTAGGTTTTTTATTGGAAACATTATTTAGATCTTTTTCTTCCTAGAGACTTGTTTTTCACTTTAGTTGGAAACATAGGAAACATAATTCTAGTTTTCTAGTTTTGAGTTTGGGTGTATGTTATTCAATTTCTGCAATTGGGGAAAGAACTTGATACTCTCTCAGAAGTAGGGCATCCATTAAAATAAAGAGTAAAATATTTGCATCTCATCCTTGCATGGTTTTTGAGTCAATATTCACTCCATATGTCCACTTAACCGTTGCAGATAAAAGTAAGCGCTAATTAGGTTAAATTCTTAGCAATAAGTGTGTGATAGGATAGAAGACCTTTTTCGACGTCTATAAACATAGGAGTTGTCTTTTCTTTACCTGCATTGCATCCTAAGGATCGCGCGGTTCTTCCATGTACCAATCAGTATATCAAACAGAATTTCACGTACCCTCGAAGTATATTGAAAAGTTATTCACATACTCGATAGTATATCAGAAGGCCCCTTTCGAACGGTTGTGCATCAGACAACACTAACACGGATTTGAGCTCCCACGTACCTTGTGTCTATCGAGAGACACCATTAGGGATACTGAAACCATATGAGAAAAACAATTTGGCCATCCTATCATCGCAATACGCCGAGAACAATACTCGAGTATATTACTACGCACGTACCATCCAGGTAGTCAGGTATTCAAGAAAGGGTGTGGTCCCAATTATCCTCCTTGTCGCGTTTTACTATTGGACCCTGTGGTGGTTTGACAATCCTATGAGGATGTCGAATTTTTATCCACTCCTTTCACATGTTTTCTTGTTGTTTTAGATTGAGTAGCACTTCTCGCATGTAAAGTTAAAATTCTTAAAAAGAGAGTTAGTTTTGTTATGTAGATACGGCTATGCCTTCTGGAAGTACCAGCCAAGAGACACATTCTCAAGGGGAACCTTTTGTTATTCATTCATTTGGAAATGTTGGTACTCCTCGTATGGCTACGTTAAGTCTTCCTGGATTGACTACAGGATTACCTGTGTGGTTATTCTCCAGTTTGGTTATCCCAAGTGCAACAATTGTTTCAAATCCCAACTCTCCATCACAAGAGCATCAAAACCATGTTGATCTTTCACCTTCTTCACCAGATGTGTCTTCTTCCCTTTCTCCTTTTCCTGCCGAAAGTTGTGAAACTAGTAATCAGAAGGATAAGAAGAAGAAGAAAAGGAAGCTTAAGAAGAAGACAAACAAACTAAAAATCAAATCTCAACCAACTACTCCTCACAGTGCTTAGAGTGTTGATTTGCCCATGAAAAACACCTTTTAAGCCTAAACTCCTTTGCAGAATTTGCAAGGGTGAACATCTTCTTAAGGATTGTCATGGTATGTCCCAAGTTTTAGAAGTGTGGTCTGAGGCGTCCCAACAACCCATGTCATCAGCCTCTGATCATCATACTAATGATACCCCATCAACCAGTGACTCTGTGGATAAGAGTCAGAAAGGAAAAGTTAGAAATCCTTGTTTGTTATATAAGGACACGCACATTACTTACATTTGTCCTTGCATGGATGAAGCTTCAAAGTTGTTGGAAGATATTATTGTTCCTCAAGAACGGATTCCGACAGATTATCGTAAGTTGTCCCTTGACCTCCCCTTGGTTGATAAAGTGGTCGATCCAGTGCCATCCTTGGTCGATCCCACTCTTTCTTTAGAGAGTGAAGAACAAGTAGTTGATCCCACTCTCCCTTTAGAGAGTGAAGTTAAAATGGCCGATTCGATGTCATCTCCACCCGATCCCACTCTTTCATGAAAGAGTGTTAAGACTGAAGTAGTCACTTTGACACAGTCTTCGTCTTGTCCCTCTCTTCCAGTTGAGAGTGAACTGAAACCTGCTAAAGTTTTCATACTCAATTTGGATTGTCCTATGCAAGGGGAAATATTTTTTGTTTCAATAGAACCCTCTCCAAGTATGAGGTTATTTCCTTTAATTTGAGTAATCTAACAGAATTTCATCTTCCTTCGAATGTTCATTTTCATATATATGTGTGCGTTATTGCTAAGAGCTTACTCCACACTATTGTTGATGAAGGGGCTTCTGTTAGTATTCTATCTTCAACTGCTTGGAAAGCTATAGGTTCTCCTCATCTTGTGCCAGCCACTGATTAGATACTGAATTTTAATCGAAGACCTACTGCACCTTTAGGGATCCTTCCTCATTTACCTATCACCTTAGGAGGGAAAATTGTCTGTATTGATGTTATGGTAGTCCAAGGTCCCTTATATTTTAATATGCTCCTTGGATGAGATTATGTTTATGCCATGAAAGCTGTAGTTGTCCACACTCTTTCATGTGATGCAATTTCCCCATGATGGGAATATTATGACCATTGATCAACTTTCCTTTGTTAAACCTGGTCATCGTATAACTCATAGTCATTAGACTTCCCTGAATATCCCGTATGTTCTTGTGGTTCCTTCCCCTTTGTCGGTCATGTCTCTCGACTTTGGACATTATGTCGGAGTTTAGTTATTTGTAAATAGATAGCTTCTTCCCATCATGGGGAAGCTTTGGGGGCATGTCTCTAGTCTCTGGACATCTCACTGGAGTTAAGTCGCTAGCTTCTTATGTAAGGGGGAAACCCACCAACCTATGGACATCATGTCGACTAAGAATTGAAGGAGAGCATAGTTCCCATTATGTGTCAAGCTCATTAAAAAATGAAACAGATGTTCTTGAGCATAGTTTACTCTTTTTTCAAGCTCGTTAAAAAATGAAATAGGATACCTCAAGAATATTTATTTTATGCTTCAAGCTTGTGTAAAAATGAAACAGGTTCCCACAAGCATAGTTATTTTCCTGTTTCAAGCTTGTGTAAACTTTGAAACAGGTCATTGTGAGCAGAGTTCCATTTTGTGTCAATATCATTAAGAAATTAAATAG
>LPNX010920591.1:61036-82399 GCA_001517045.1 Pseudotsuga menziesii | reverse complement strand
TTGTACCATGACAATGTAATTACTCTGTAATAAGCAATAAAAGAAAACAAATTGGTGGACGTAGCCTCGTGGACGAGGTGAACCACGTGAATTGTTGTCTGGTCTTTGTTGTCTTGTCTTCGGATTACCTTGGCTACCTTAGATGTCGTTTTATGTTTTTAGTGAATGCTCAATGCTTAACAAATGGTTAATGTTGGGTGCATTGGTTATGAATTACCTTTTGGCGAATAAACAAATGACGTGTAATATTGAAAGCTTGTCACACTAATGTTTTGATGTTTTCTGTCAGACTAATGTTTTGAATGTTTTGAATATGGTTAACTGGAGGTATGCCTTATATGGTGAAAATGATAGTAGGCTCTAACAATATAAATGGTAGCAAGGGCAAATGGTTGTATTCAATGATTAAAGCTGTTTTATAACCAGAATTCTTTCAAATAATGTTGTTGGTACACGGTTAATAGAATTGGGAAGACTCCCCTATAGTGCACATGGGTTTTGACACAATAAATCAATATTCCTTGTAAGTTGTTGCTAACAGGCTGAACCTCTTTGTAGTAATAAAGGAAAAGAAAAAAGGTCTTACAAGAAAATATTTACCCTTTTTCTGCACTCATTCGCATCAAGGTCCTACAGGGACATTACAGGCCCTTTTCCTAGGGAAATTCCTATCAGAATATCTTCCTAAATTCCTATTGCAATTCCTCGTGCTATGCCTAGCTCTATACCTAGAACTATGGCGGACACAATTCCTTCTAAAAATTGTTGCTATTTTTATAGCATAAATTTTGGTGCTAATGTTGGCACTCTATCTAATGTTATGTTGGACATTTTCTGAACCTAATTCCTAGCTCTAAACATAGTGCAATTCCTAGTGTGGTTCCTTTTGAAATTTCTAGAATTATTCTAGGCAGTATACCTCGCTCTATACCTGGCACCATGTTTGATGTTTTCTAGGCGCAATTCTTTTCTCTATACTTGGCATTGCGTTGGATGTTTTTCCTATTGAAATTCATGGTGCAATTCCTAGTGCTAACCCTAGATCAATATATGGTGCTATTCTTGGTGCTATTTTGGACATTTTTTTGGAGGCTATTATGGGCATTATATGGGATACTATTTTGGATGTTAGTTGGGATGCTAAATTTCTAGTGTTATTCCAGACTCTATACCTAGCTCTATACCTTTCGCTATGTTGGATGTTTTCTAGGCTTAATTCTTGGCTCTATACTTGGCACTATGTCAGACACTTTTCTTGGTGACATTCATGGCACAATTCCTGGTGCTAACCCTTGCTCAATATATGGTGCTAAGTTTGGTGCTATTCTCGACATTTTTCTGGAGGCTATTCTGGGCGTTATATGAGATGTTGTTTCAGACGCTAATTGGGATGCTAATTAGTGTCCAAAATATCGTCAACTTTTAAAAAGGAATGCTAAAAACGCCATTAAAAGTGCCATCCCATGGAAAAGCGTCCACTTTGTCCAAAAAAATGATGAAAAATACACTAAAATTGATAGTGGATGCTAAAAAAGAATCCAAATGAAACACTAATCATATGGTTTTGTTCTAGTGTTAACATAATGTAAATTGTAAGAGGAACAACCCTTACCTTAACAACAATTCGACAACCCTGTAGTTTCTTTCGTGTGCTGTCTCTGCCAACAAAATCCCCAACTAGGGAGATCGTTCCCCTTAACAAATTTACCATGCAAACGAGAGAGATTCAAAACCCTAGTTTTGGATTTTAAGTATGCTTCAGCATGGAGGTATCAATGCATCCATCACATGGCTCACCTTAAATGTGACAGCTACCTCCCACTAAAGATTTTATTTTTACCCCTTCACCATATAGTCTTTTGTTCTTTGTATTTTTGTATTTTGGTTGTGTGTTATGCCAAACACTTAACCCTTAGTATTAGGGTTGGAATCTTTGTTGGCTAGGCCATTGGTCCCCTTTAGAACTTAAACTCAACATAGTTTTAGTGGTATAGCACTTGCAAAACAATGAATATGTCATGCATTAGTTCATAATAACTAAGAAATCCCAAGACATAAGATTCTTCATACCTTTTCGATCGAGTCGTTAGGTAAATACAACCACCCTTCTCATTTAGAAGTAGAGTTAAGTTAGCCACGTAACGATGAGTGTACAATGTTGAGGGACCTTTTAGATGTAATGGTGGAGTGAAGTCAATCACTCTTGATCCAAAAAAAAGAAATCATCCCAGGCAATCCCGAACCTACCAAGTCTAGTACCAAGGATTCCAAGAGGCATGCCAATTAGGATAGTAGACCAAATCATGCCTCAATTTTATTTAAGCAAATTACGCCTCCATTTTAGTGAATCAAATCGTGCCCCCATTTTGGAAAACCTGTTTTTTTTAAATGGGTCGATCCCGTCTTTTTCACCACATTGCAGTGTTGTTGGAGTTGGACAGAGCAAATATAAACTAGGAAAATGCATTTTTGGGTGTTGCAAAGCCATCCACCTCCACCTTTGCATCAACCTTCTCTTTGTCAGGTATTTTCCTCATTTCTTCTCATGTTTTTTTCTCTAAGTTCATCAATTTATTTTCCCTAATTTGAAAAATTAAACCAAAATATATTAATTTAGGGCCAATGAAAACAAAAAACATAATGGAATTGGCCAATGGAAACCAAAATCCCAATGGAATTGGCCAATGGGAACCAAATCCCCAATTTAATCATAAAAATTAAATAATTTTTATTATTTACCAAAATTCATACCCAAAATTCACATGCCCAATGGAAACCAAAGCCCAATTAACTAATAAAAAACAAATGAATTTCACTATTTCCATATGCATATTAACAAGCATCCTTGTGAATCCACGCCAAAATTCACAAATATGCAAATTTTGTCAAGCACATTGCAATTTTGCATAAGTAATTTACATGCCCAATGTAAACCACAGCCCCAATTAACTCATAAAAAACAAACAAACTTCACTATTTGCATATATGTATATTTGCAAGAATCATTTTGAATCCAAACCAAAATTAACAAATATGCAAAGTTTGTAAATTATATTGCAAGCTTGCAGACAACTAAGAAAAAATAAAGTAGAATTCATATATTCCCTAAAATACATAAACAAACATGGTAAATCCCTTGCCTCTATCCGAAATATCAAAGTTGGTCTTCCAAGAACATAAATAAACACCTTATAGTTTTGATGAAACTTCCTAATCCAAGTGTTAAAATAAGGTATGGAATCTTCCCATGCTTTTAACAAATATTTCCTCTTAAACAAAGGGTAATTTTTGGTTAAGGTCAAGAAAACAAAGTTCAACAATAGAGTCTACAAAAATGAAGATACATAGGTAGGTTGATGTGTTTGATTAAACATGCGAATCACAAACTATCATACATGCTATATTCCAGTGGAAACCTTGCAACCATAAAATCCACTATACACAATTGTGCATTTAAAGTCTCTGATGGGTATATAGAAAGAGGGAATAGAACTAAAATAACATCAAGTGGAATCCATACATGGCCCAAATTAAATATAAACAAAGATCTGCTAAATAAACTTTGGAGTTAAAAAAACATTACACTACAACAAATAATTACATATCTAACAAAATCGTTGCCTATACTGGGATTTTATTCATCAATAGCACATTATGCCGCCTATTCTAGGGTCTAGTCGTTGCCTCTACTCGCAATCTGGGAGCTAGTCCTGCAAATTCATTAGTCAGCACCTCACAATTTTGTTGAAACTTCATAATCCAAGCCTTAAAATAATATAGAGGAGCTTTGTAGTCAACATATGCACTCAAGACACTTTATGTACACATGCATACATAAAAATTGGAATTAATACTTGAATTTAGGACATATTTATGAAATGAAAAAATGTTAAATGTTTATTCTTTACTGTAAAATTCAAGATCAAATTTTAAATTTACATGATAGATTTAGTTTATGTTGTTATTTTTTGTACATTAGTTATACAGTTTTCAATGCTTAGAGATGTCATTATATCATGTGTTTATATTTCTAATGATATTTTATTTTTATTTATGATTGTAGTGGATACTATGGATAACAATTTAGATATACTTAGGGTTATTGGCCATTTGAGAGAGATTGGTTATGCTTGGATGGGTGGAGATGAGCTCTGCCGCTCCTTGTGAGATTTTTTTTTGTTTATTGTTGATACGATTGCAAGATTGAATGATGCTTTGTATAGCATATCATCATATAGGGAGAGGAAAAGACAATAATACACTGATGGGTTGAGCTACAATGAGGTAAAAAAGCTCAAGATAACAAAACAACACATCTATTCATTATTTAGATTGCCTGGGATGGATGACATTGCAGAGATCAACAAGCCACATATTTCTATGGAGTGGTAAAACTTTCCACCCATCAGAGACAATTGGATGGATAGGTGGTACATGGTTTTTGAAATTCCACCTCACAACAATAGGGAAGTACCATTGTACTTCCTCCGAAATTTGTATGTAGAGTTTGGGATGGGGAAACATGTCAACTATTTTGACATGTTGGGCTTCCAGGGAGTTGGTAGGGGGATGCCCAACATCAACCCAATTCTAGGCATAGAGATGCCAATCCAAAGATACCTGCACCCTGTGCCCAGATACTGAGGGAAAACATCCCTCCTGAACATGACATGGTTGCCCAGACATAGGAGGAATTTTTTACTCTAGCTGAAATGGTCTCTCGACACACTACCACTATTGACTAGAGAGCTCCCTCTTCCTTTGCTGGGGTACAACCACCAGATTTTGGTGGTGGATGGGCATCTATTGGTTGGGATAGATGGAAACCCCATGTGCCTTAGAGCGAGCCACACATCTGCACATCATATGGGGGACCCTATTATGGTCCTGGATCAAGACATGGTACTAGTACGATGACTGGTGGTAAAGTAAGGACACTGTTAAAACTCTATTATTGTTCAATTTTTAACTTTTCAATACTGTATGCAACATATTAAAATATTCACAATATATGCAATATTTACTCTTGTAGGAGATTGATTCCTCTCACGGGGGTGGTATTGCACCCGGTCTAGTTGTATCTGAGGCCCAAACAACCACCATTGAGGTAATATTTAAACATTTGTCATTTTTTAACATATCATTTTCTTAATGCATGTGTTAGTCTTGATTAATTTGTTAAAGTATATAATATTTACAATTTTTGAATTTGTAGGAACCCCACTTAGAACGTGATGATGTAGATGTTGATATCACCGACATAGTGCAAGGTGGAATTTACGATTTCTTGAAGAATGTAAGTACATGGGTTATGACTGAATCTTGTTTGAATTTTTTTAATTTCTTATTGTACACTCCTTTATAGAGCACTAATAGTTATCATTTTTAAACTTGCATATGCTATTAGCATCTGAAGAGGGGCAAGAAATTGATGGAAGCGGTCACTCCCATGGGGGAGATATGTCCTAGGAAGGGGTAAGTATATTACAACATGTTAGTTTTTCAATACATATTATTCCATCCATCCAACCCTGTGTCTAACTATGGTAGCACTTTATGACTGCAGACATTAGCAAATCCCTCCACCGCCTCTTTGGTTTCGATCTCCTTGTAGTCCAAATGTAGATAAGGCGGTTGTTTACACTAGACGACCCACTTCTTTGAATAGAGAGGGTGTGCATGAGGATCAACCTACTCATACCATGGTAATGTACACACTTCCAATGGCAGTTGTTGGTTAGCTATGAATTCACTTCACAAGTAGTATTTCTTAATGTTATTTTTGCATGTTTACAGCATCAGAATATAGAGTCATTATGCCAGATGTTAGTGGGGTTGTTGATGTTGTGGTCAATGCTGCATCTACAATAGGGATAAGTAACAATGAGGTACATCTACTTGAATATTTGTAATTGTACATTTCGTTTGTATTGTTTATGGACACACACGATGTCTAATGATTTTATCATTTGGTGAATGTAGCCACACCCTGGTCCATTAGTGCACGCAACTGAGGTTGATGTTCAACCTCAGGATCCTCTTACTACTGAAAAGTCCCAACATAATCCCCTAGAAATGGTTTTTACAGTGAGATGTTCAGTTTTTACATAATTGATTAGTACTTTTTAATTCATGTACATGTTGATAATTCTTGAGATAATTGACATTTTTTTTTATTCAGAGAGAATCATTGCATAGAGACTCTCTACAAATAGGAGGACACTAGAGGTACCTATACCCTTGACGGATACATTGAGTCTTTATTTTAATTACAATTGAGTCATATTTTAAATTTTCAAACTTTGTTATTGTTGGATAGTACTAGTTCAGTTACGTAATCAAGAAATATTGTCATTGATTTGAAGTCGCCAGAGATGCATAGTGGTCGTAGACAGATGCAACAAGCATCAGGGTCCGGGGAAAACAAGATAAAGTAAGATGTTTGATGTATTAGTCTAGGACAAATATGTATTTTTATGCAAAATCTAGAGTTAGAGTATAGGGGTGCGGTCCAGGACAAATGTACTTTTGTTTGCATATGTACATCAAATATGTTTTTGATACATGTACATTGACAGGCCATAGATGGGCCTTCTATTTTTGTATTGTAACTTTCATGATATAAAAAATATTTCATATCAAGGCTCTTGAGATCTTCATGGTTCAATCTTTTAAGTGTGATTATACATGTGTGGCCAAGAATTTTTCTATGTGTAATGTTCCGATTTTTTATAGATTTTACGATTGCATGGAGATATTAGTTATAAATTTGAGAACAATGCACAATTAGAGTATTACGTAATGACAAAAATGTACATTTTAATTGTTTTTTACCATGACCAATTGCATATACAATGTTATATTAGCAATGTTAAATTTTATTCACAAAGATGGGACATACCTAATACACATAAGCCCCCAACATAGCTAAGCAAATGTACCAACTAAGTGGAATACAAAAGAACCTTACCCACATAAAAACCTAACAAAATTTTAAAGGATGCACGAAGTTGACACACCTAAGTGATGCACCTGTGTGGTCTACATAAATAAAATTAGTGTTTGGAATGATGTCTTTAATCTAACAAATACACGGGATACACATCAAACCTAAAATTATCTGAGTATTATAAGGTTGATTCAAAATAATGTTTATGACTATATCCTACACATTATGTATATCATGCACATCATTTTATCATTTTGTTAATGTACATGGCATTTGACGAATGGGATCGAGTAACAACTTTGAAAGAGATGAAAGTTATGTGTGACTTTATTATAGTTTAAATTGATTAGAGAAGTACTATTTTGAATCTTGTTTTATAAATTTATGTTTATGGATTATTATTCGAAGAATTCATAGTGTAAAGATATATATATTTTGTAATAATGGCGTAATAGGTTGGCCACTTGTTTCTAAACATAAACATGTTCCATTACATGGTTACTAACGTAATGACATTGTCTCCTGCATTTCATCGTACAAATGCTCACATCTCTTGGATGACCTAGATAAATTAATATGGGAAGCAACCTTCTTTCAAGTTTCCAATCCCATGAATGATATGAGATCCTAAGATCAATTCACCTCCACATAGATATTGACAACTCCTTTCTCCTTGATTAAAACAAAAACAAAGAATATGTCTTTTTTGACAATGGTGGGAAATAAGTCAAGTTCAACACCTCACAACAGGTAACATAATTCTCAACAACTGCACATGGAATAATAGTTTGCAAGAAGTATTTTTTCAAGAGGGGAAGATCTACAATCACCTTCAAGCTAACCTCTATGTACAAAAATTTCATATTCACTTACTGAGAAAAACCCTAGTTTCCAAAATTGACAAAAACAAAATGGTCCCTTGTCCATGGACCCAGAGTAGAGGGACACCTTAGCACTAGCCCAATGTGTTGAATCCAATGAACCTGACAGTTTGTCGATCCGAGCAATGGTCATAATTCTATGGCACGTTGAATCCCACCTTCTACAGGCTTTCAGGGACACCTATTGAATCCCTAACCGGGGCATAGAATGGAAATCATGCATAAAAAAGGGATTTTGGTGGGTCGTGCAAGCATGTCTATAAATTTTCCATGTGGGAACACTAGCCACATGTTCACGGTCGAGTAATATGTGAAATTTGAACCCTATGTGCAAAAATTTCACATTCAATTACTCAGAAAAACCCTAGTTTCCAAAATTGACCAAAAAATTGATCCCTTGTCCATGGAACCAGATTATAGGGCCTCTTGTAGCACTATATTGATGTTCTATGGTTCGTCAATCCGAGCAGTAGACATCATTATATGGCATGTTGAATCCCACCTCCTACAGGCTTTTAGGAACACGTGTTGAATCCCTAACAGGGGCATCGAATGGAAACCGTGCATCAAAAATGGCTTTCGGTGGTTTGTGCAAGCGTTTTTAGGAAGGATCCATGTTGGAATGCGAGCTACACATTCACAGTCAAGGAATTCGTAAATCCAACTCCTATGTGCAGAAATTGGACATTCACTTACTTAGCAAAACCCTAGTTTCCAAAATTTACCAAAAAAATTATCCCTTATCGATGAACCAAGATTAGAGGGCCACCCTAGCACTATCCTGATGTCCTAAATCCAGTGGAGCTGATGGTTTTTCGATCCGAGAAATGTTCATCATTCTATGGCATGTTGAATCCCACCTCCTACAGGCTTTCAAGGACACCTATTGAATCCCTAATGAGCGAATAGAATGGAAATCATGCATCAAAAAGGGATTTTAGTAGGTTTTCAAGAGTGTTTAGGAATGTTCCATGTGGGAGTTCTAGCCACACGTTCACGGTCAGACAATATGTTAATTTGACCCCCATGTGCAAAAATTTCACATTCACTTACTGAGAAAAACCCTAGTTTCCAAAATTTACCGCAAAAAGGATCCCTTGTCCATGGACCCAGATTATAGGGCGACCCTAACACTATCTCTATGTCCTAAATCCAATGGATCTGACGTTTCGTCGATCTAAGCAATGGTCATCATTCTATAGCACATTGAATCCTACCTCCTACAGGCTTTCGAGGACACATGTTGAATCCCTACATGTGGCATAGAATGGAAAATGTGCATCAAAAAAGGATTCCAATGGGTTTTGCAAGTGTGTTTATGCAAGTTCCATGTGCGAACGCTAGCCACATGTTCATAGTCGAGAAATATGTGAATTTGACCCCCATGTGCAAAAATTTCAAATTCACTTATTGAGCAAAACCCTAGTTTCTAAAATTAACCAAAAAAATGATCTCTTGTCCATGGAACCAGATTAGAGTCCACCCCGTAGCACTATCTCGATGTCCTGAATCCAACGGAGCTGACATTTTTTAGATCCAAGTAACGACCATCATTCTATTGCACATTGAATCCCTCCTCATACAAGCTTTCACGGACACCTCTTGAATCCCTACCCGAGGCATAGAATGGAAACCGTGCATCAAAAACAGCTTCCGGTGGGTCGTGCGAGTGTGTTCTCGTAGGTTCCATGTGGGAATGCTAGCCACACATTCACGGTTGGGGAATTTGAAAAGATGACCCCTATGTGCAGAAATTGGACATTCCCTTAGTGAGCAAAACTCGAGTTTCCAAAATTGACTGAAAAAAGATCCCTTGTCCATGGACCCACAGTAGAGGGCCACTCCTAGCACTATCCCAATGTCCTGAATCCAACCAATTTGATGGTTTGTCGATCCGAGCAACGACCATCATTTTATTGCACGTTGAATCCAACCTCCTACATGCTTTCAGGGACACTTGTTGAATCCCTACTCGAGGCATAGAATGGAAACCGTGCAACAAAACGAGATTCATGTAGGTCATGAAAGCGTGTTTAGGCATGCTCCATGTGGGAACGCTAGCCACACATTCACAGTTGAGCAATATGTGAATTTCACCCCCACGTGAAAAAATTTCACATTCAGTTATTGAGCAAAACCCTAGTTTTTAAAATTGACCAAAACAATGATCTCTTGTCCATGGAACTAGATTAGAGGGCCTCTATTGAGCCTCATTTTCTTATCACTTTTGGCATTAAAATAACACATTTAAATGCATATTTTATTATATTTAGTGTATTTTAAGTCATGCAGATTGTTATTCAGCACAAGGTAAGAACAAATTTAATGTTTAATCAACTTTGGTTATTAATATCATTTTTTATGATTTTATTAACTCAAATCTATATTATTTAAAGCATATTTGATAAATTAATTAATATGTGTATTTTTTTGCAGGTTATGTAGTGTGTTTGGGTGAATTTATAAACAAAACACATTCAGCTTACCATTTAGCCCGATCTACACAACCACCGTTCAGCTCATCACGCAGCTCGCTATCCAGTTTCTCGTCCAGATCACTAATTAGTTTGCGCGCTGTTAACATCCAATATTAGGCATTAAACGTTGAAGGAATATGCAAACCGTTTTGTTGACCACATGCCTAGGTGATATCATAATCAACAATTTAAAAGGATCACTAGTGCATTGATTTCTCCCAACACCAATCTACTCACTGCCTACACGTTTAAAGAAGGTGGACTCTTGTTTTAGAATTGGTCGTAGCCTCCTTTTCTAAACCTCTGAATTGTTACCAGTCTGTGCACTTTGAAGAATGAAACAACCTTCCCACTGTGTGCTCTCATTTGTTCAACGCCACACAATCAGTTGCGCTAAGGAAGGGGTTGCACGCCATATCACACACGCTGATGAGATCTGTTCACGTTGCAAAATGAGCTCTTGTTCTAGAGACTCGCTACTGTGTATTCTTCGTTGCCCAACACGTTGCCGTCAACTACTAAAATGGAGAGGGAACCTGCATGCCACGTTCATGTTGAAAAAAACCAGACTTACGCCAAAGAAGTGATATGCCTATGTGATGGCCTGAGATTTATTATATGCCTTTATGGTTGAATAAGTTTAAAAAGAAGTTGACCACTAAAGGGTCGACTTGATCACTCTTGAAAACAATGTGTATATAAACACCTCTACGCAGAGAGATAGGGGATTGATCAATCCATTAGGTAGATAGTTAGTCTATTTTGAGAGAAGAAGATTGTAACTATGTTCCTTCTTTTTAATAGAATTGCTACGCCCTGATGTTTATGACTGTGTGTGAAAGCATTCTCTAGGCATTACCCGTGGTTGCTGAGAGGGCCCCTCGACAATTCATGGTTTCTATTTCCGTATGAGTTTTTGTTATCTCTTCATCATAGATAAGTAGTTTTATTTTTAATTTGTTTATATTTTTTTTTTGTTCTCTGTAACCTATGTTTATTGTAATTAATGTAATTTACATTATGCTATTAATGTAGTCTTTTCCTATATAATTAAAATGACCGGTCATATGTAGTTTGTTTTTAGCTTTCTTTTTATTTTAATGCTTAATGGTATGTTTGCAATTAGATAAAATCTAGTATGTCTTAGGTTTAATTTGTATTTAGAGTTAGTTTTGTTAATCATTTTTTAGATATTGATTAGTTCAGTTATATTTCAATTTTTTTTATTTTATAATAGAAGATATCATTTTCAAGGCATAGATTAGTATTAGAAGTCTTTTTAATTATTTTAAATCATTAACTAGGTTTAATTCTTGTCTTTTATGCATTTTGTTCTCGTATGCACAAAATCAGCTGATATTTAAATCATTTAGGTATGTTTTTATTGTTTTCTGTATACAGACTGCCATTCAGACTACCTGTCTAGTCATCTATCAAGTCTGTTGTCCAGTCATCCGTCCAGTCTGTCATTCAGCTCACTAGGAGATGAATGTAGTCTGTTAGTGTTCGTGGCTGTAGAGGAGATAACCGTGGAGTAGCAACCGTCTCGGAGATACCTGGAAGCGTGGACATGGCTGTGAAGGAGATAACCGTGGAGTAGCAACCGTTGCGGAGATACCTGGAAGCGTGGAGGAGATACACGTAGAACATTCTGTTAGCGGCCGTCGAGGAGTAGTTTCTTAGCCTGCGGAGGAGATACCTGAACAGTTTGACTGTCCTGAGCATTCACAGTAAGATCGCTGGAGCATTGGAGCATTCATCTGTGCATTCTCCGTCTTGGAGCATTCGTCTGTGCATTCGCCGTCTTGGAGCGCCTGTGCAGTAGAGGTAAGCTTCTGCTTTCACTGGCCTAGTTGCTTTAATGCTGTGAACAGTCAGATAATGCTAGGATTTCAGTTGCATGTATGGTTAATGCTGTCAATATTTGACAGTTTAGAAGAATGTAGGCTATGAATACGTGTAAGCTGTTTAGACGAATGTAGGATATTAATTCTCAGTGCATCTACTGATTCAAAAACTGGGTGATTTAAAATTATTCAATTCAGAAAATTATGTAAACCAAATGCCATAAAAGCCAAATATCCTTCTAGAGGATTCTGACATACGACTATTCCCATTGCAAATGCTACTTTGAGTTCTGTGAAATAGATGAAACTTGAAAGACACAGTTAAACCCCTAATACAATTTTCTAGCATTTAGGACTATTTAATGATATACAGAAGCATAAAGATTTAGAGTAAATGATATAAAGTAAGAGCAAACAATACATTTAGGTGTTTATCTGAAATAAACACCATAACATGATATACAGAAGCATATATAGATGTCATTAAGCATAAAGCTCTTAAGGTATCCAATGTGAGCCGTAGATACGACTATTCCCATTGCAAATGCTACTTTGAGTTCTGCGAAATAGATGAAACTTGAAAGACACAGTTAATCCAAGATACATTTCCACCTAAAAATGCGATCTGCTCACAGTATACCATCCAGTGGATGTATTAGAACACCTTGGATCAGAGAGCTTAGAATGTTTCTACCATGAACATTCACTTACTGAAATTTCGAGAAAACAAATAGACAGTTTATTCCATCTTCTCTTTCGGCATCCATGCTGTACTCCATAGCGAAATGACTGCCTCAGCATACGAGATGGTAACCAGCTCCCACCCGTTAGTATGGAAAACTTCCTCCACGACCTGCAAAAGAAATAATAAAACATTAAAAACAAAGAAGCAAAGAAAAACATCACCGAAATCATAAACAGATAACCTATCTTAGAAGAACTTACCGAAAGCTGTGAAGAGCAGCAGGTTGTCGTTGATGCTGTAAAAGATGGATAGTTTTCTCCCTAGGGTCGACCGCAAACCAGAGATAAACGATGGAAGAACTCCACAGCGAAATGAATGGCTCGACAGATGGGTTTTCTCCTCTAAGCGAAAAGCCAGTCGAAAGTGGAGGTTTCGTACCTAGGGTTTACACCAGGATGAGTTAATGCGAACAAGTAAATGCCGGTTCTGATTTCCGGAGGTTTCGTACTAGGGTTTAAAAATTTAAAAATAACTTTCGATATCATGGTGGATAACCTATATTAGAAGAACTTACCGAAAGCTATGAAGAGCAGTAGGTTGTCGTTGAAGAGCAAGTAAATGCCGGTTCTAATTTCTGGAGGTTTCGTACTAGGGTTTAAAACTTTGAAAATAACTTTCAATATCATGGCCAGCTATCTCAGATCCATTGCAATATTCACCTTGCTGTTACTTGTCAGTGTCGATGAGCCATCGCCGATGTAGACCTGCCTCCGGTTGATAGCAGGATAACGTGCCAGCACTCCAGATCACACAGGACAAAAGAATCTCACCTGCCAGATAGCATTACATTAAAGAGGCTGGTACCATTTGGTATGGGTAGTCCGTTAGTCTAGAAAACTTAAGTCAAATTGATTCACCTTTAAAAAAACATATTGATAATATTTACAAGTAGAAGAATGACATCCAAATGAAAGATTCTCTTCTCATTCGATCGAGATTAGTTCACAATTCATAAAAATTGGTCATATTTGTTTCATGGGATTTCCAATACTACTTCATAATCATCATAATTAGCATTTCAGATCACATCTCATCGATGTATTGGACTATATTGTAAAACCGATATATGCATTAATGTGCTACTTGTCGATGGATAATTCTTAATGAGTTTGTAAGCTTTTGCACAACTTCGTGATGAATGGCACATTAATTACTTGTCTATAGGGTTTACACCAGGATGAGTTAATGTGAGCAAGTAAATGCCTGAAATGATAATTATGATGATTATGATCGGCCAGCTATCTCAGATCCGTTGCAATCTTCACCTTTCTGTTACTTGTCAGTGTCGATGAGCCATCGCCGATGCAGACCTGCCTCCGGTTGATAGCAGGATAACGTGCCAGCACTACAGATCACACAGGACAAAAGAATCTCACCTGCCAGATAGAATTACATTAAAGAGGCTGGTACCATTTGGTATGGGTAGTCCGTTAGTCTGGAAAACTTCCTCCACGACCTGCAAAAGAAATAATAAAACATTAAAAAAACACCAAATAAATCAAATTAGTTTAAATAAATATATTATAATAAAAGCCCATTATGTTTAAGTTTTATACCTCATATAATATACATTTACCATTATACGTCATATAATATACATGAAAATATTTCATTTACCATTATACCTCATGTAATATACATGGCAATATCTTAGCTTCATGTGTATTTATGTCGACTATCATGATTTTCTTGTAACATTTATCAATCACTTAGTTGAATGGATGATCTGAGCAAGATATTTGTTTTCTGGTAATTAATTGCATTAAGTCAAATTGATTCACCTTTAAAAAACATATTGATAATATTTACAAGTAGAAGAATGACATCCAAATGAAAGATTCTCTTCTCATTCGATCGAGATTAGTTCGTAATTCATAAAAATTGGTCATCTTTGTTTCGTGGGATTTCCAATACTACTTCATAATCATCATAATTATCATTTCAGATCACATCTCATCGATGTATTGGACTATATTGTAAAACTGATATATGCATTAATGTGCTACTTGTCGATGGATAATTCTTAATGAGTTTGTAAGCTTTTGCACAACTTCGTGATGAATGGCACATTAATTACTTGTCTATAGGGTTTACACCAGGATGAGTTAATGCGAGCAAGTAAATGCCTAAAATGATAATTATGATGATTATGATCGGCGAGCTATCTCAGATCCGTTGCAATATTCACCTTCCTGTTACTTGTCAGTGTCGATGAGCCATCGCCGATGCAGACCTGCCTCCGGTTGATAGCAGGATAACGTGCCAACACTCCAGATCACACAGGACAAAAAAATGTCACCTGCCAGATAGCATTACATTAAAGAGGCTGGTACCATTTGGTATGGGTAGTCCGTTAGTGTGGAAAACTTCCTCCACGACCTACAAAAGAAATAATAAAACATTAAAAACACACCAAATAAATCAAATTAGTTTAAATAAATATATTATAATAAAATCCCATTATGTTTAAGTTTTATACCTCATATAATATACATTTACCATTATACCTCATCTAATATACATGAAAATATTTGATTTACCATTATACCTCATGTAATATACATGGCAATATCTTAGCTTCATGTGTATTTATGTCGAGTATCATGATTTTCTTGTAACATTTTTCAATCACTTAGTTGAATGGATGATCTGACCAAGATATTTGTTTTCTGGTAATTAATTGCATTAAGTCAAATTGATTCACCTTTAAAAAACATATTGATAATATTTACAAGTAGAAGAATGACATCCAAATGAAAGATTCTCTTCTCATTCGATCGAGATTAGTTCGCAATTCATAAAAATTGGTCATCTTTGTTTTGTGTGATTTCCAATACTACTTCATAATCATCACAATTATCATTTCAGATCACATCTCATCGATGTATTGGACTATATTGTAAAACTGATATATGCATTAATGTGCTACTTGTCGATGGATAATTCTTAATGAGTTTGTAAGCTTTTGCACAACTTCGTGATGAATGGCACATTAATTACCTGTCTATAGGATAATTCTTGATGAGTTTGTAGGTTTTTACCCCCACTTCCTCACGAATTCCTTTGAAATAAGGCTATATCAAATTCTGTCCCTATCACTTATTTTTAAAAGACTTAAATGTGCTATAATTAGCAAGTAGAAGTGGTTGGAATTTATAAGATGAGTGGGATAAAGTTGAAATTTTTGTGGATCAAGCCATCCCCTGCCAGAACGCATTAGATGTTGTAGCCGTTATCAAGTTGTTTTCCATCTCGATTTTAGTTTGAAGATAATTCAGACTGTCGATTTTAGTTGGAGGGGACGCCAAATATATCGTGTTTCGATATAATTTACTAATGGATCATATTCTTCCATAATAAGTTTTTGTTTCAGTCTATAGTTAAACATATTAATTATGCTTATGATATAAGTTTTTATTCGAGTCCATGACTAAATATATTTTCTATTTTATTTTCGTGTTCATTTGATTTAAATATAACGTACATAATAAAAAGTTTTTGTTTGTTTATAAATATTTAGTTTCTTAAGATATAAGTACTCAATCAACAAAACATCACTCTGTTTATAAATATTCAATTTTGTATTTAGCTGAGCTTTCCACTCTTTTATACGCTACCAGTTGTGCTTTCATTGACAACAATGGTTGCCATGATATGCTACCAGTATACAAAAATAATATTGTAAATACTACAATTTAATATGTTCTTGTAATATGTGGGTATTATTATTTTTAAATCTTTTATAAACATATATTAGTAGTAAGGATAGACATGGTGGTCACATTAAATTTTAAAAAAGTTTTGGATTTACTTTTAGACATTATTTCTTATATTATGATTGTATATAATTTTAAAAATATGATTATATATAAGTTTTAACAAAGTCTAAGTTGAAAATATGATTATAAATATTATATTTTAATATTATATTTTTTTTTTATAAAAATTTCAAAGTATCTATTTTAGTTTTATATTAGTTTTGAGTTTCACAGTATTTGATACAATACTACCCAATTAGTAGTAAGAATAGAGATGGTGGCCACATTAAATTTTAAAAACTAAGAAATAAAGTAACAATATAACTGTAAAACTTTAGGTTTTTTTTTAACATTTAGCAACTATCATGAGAGTTTTCAAAATAGATAACAATAAAACCCTTAAAGTCTCAAAATAGATAACAATAAAACCTATAGAAATCATTTGAGTGACAAAACAATGGTTTTGGGCTACAAAAATTGGTTTACATGTAGAGAACAATTAGCACTACTGATATGAAATGTTTTTTTACAGTTACCCACTTTTATATGCTTCTATGTTTATCTAAATTGTAAGAATTGTATAATCAAAGATTTATTTTATGGTGGTAGGATAATCTTTATAAGCTTTTTTATGTGCTGTTGGATTCATTCCATATCATTTACAGTACTCACCTCCTAACCAGCAACTTACGTTTTTGTTATATGTCATTCATACATACCGTGCAATTCGACATTACCATTACAACCATTTTCATAGGAAAACTAAAACCAGCAGATGAAGCAGCGGTTCACAATATGAAATAAATTTTTCATGGCTATAGTGTAGGACCATGATTTTCACAATACGAACTGAATTATTTATATCTATTTAAATAGATATCACCCATCGTGCTATGGTTTTTATAATGGACTTATTTATAATTCCATTATGAAAGTTCGAGGTACACGATAGAGTAGTGATTTGTATAGAATTTAATCACATCAACCAAAGTTAATCATTAACATTATCAAAATTATTTTATCATAATATATGTATAAAAAGGTTATAAATCTAAATATTTATTCAGGTTTTTCAACACGAATTTAGAGGTTTACTGAGCTCTCTCACCTCTCACAATCACCTTTAAGTGACTTTAGAGACTTTTGTTTACATCTCGAAGAGGCTTGGGGTCCATGTATGCTTGCATAAATTGGGTGCCACAGGTTTGTACGAACTTGTAGTGTTCACCTCAGTTCATCCAAAGTATATGCAAATGCGAACGTTGTGGTGGACTATTTGTTCGATTCATTGACAGTACTCACAATAATTGATATAGAAATATACTTCCGCCCAGCCACCTCCTCACTTAGATGGAGTTAGGTCACGGGAACAATTTTTTTTATCACAAATCTTCTTGTCACATGACAAATGACAACACAAATTGGGGTTTGGTGAATGAGCATGGAGAAAAATTTCATTTTGGTTGTAACGAACTGAACATTTGAAATTATATGGCTTAAGTAATTTAGTCATTTCATCTTTATTGTCTTGCTTTGTCACTATATAAGTGGTGTGTCTGTATTAAACTTTAAATTATTAATATACTAAAGAGTTAAACTATGAAGCACCACCTTAACTAATAAACTTTGCTCTTCATGCTCACCGGATTTTACATTTTGAAAGAAGCATGACAATACCGCAACGAATCCAACCAAATTTGCCCAATGGTTTTGGGACTCAGATTTCCATATCTTCCCAATTATTCAATTTAGTACTGAATACAGCCAAAACAAGAGAAGAGCTTGAGAAAGTTTGGGAAGCTTTAGCTCAACAAGAAGAAATTACCGACCAAATTAGAAATGCAAGGCAACAAAATTAATATATATATATATATATATATATATATAATATTTTTTTTGTATTACCTACTTTTTTTTGCTTTTTTTTTCCCAAAATACTATGTCAAATTTCCCTTTATGGATATGTATTACCTATTTTTTTGTAGCTATTGTTTTTTTTCCAAAATACTATGGAGAAGTAGCATTGTTTTTTAAAATACTATATGAAATTTCCCTTAATGGATATGTATTACGGAAATGTTTAAATGCAAGTCATGTCATTTTTTAAATCATGCTTTGTAATCTTCATGTGTAAGCTTGTGACTACCTCGATATATATATATATATATATATATATAATGTTTTTCCATATGGTCAAAATTGGAATTTATGAATGAGATTTATTTGTTGTTTTTATATAAAAATTTTAGTCCAGAGTCCCATGGTATTCATAAATTATAAATTTATGAATACCATTTGAGAGAGATATGTCATGATGTCAAAAGTCAAGAGACATGTGCTCAGCCAATTGGTGAGGCCCCTCTTGCACGTCCAAGTTTTGTATGTTAGACTGATAAATGACATGTCAATGACCTCAATATGTATAATCATGATAAAACTGAAAAAATGATACATTAGGTTCATCCCATGGTATTCATAAATTTTTAACTTATAAATACCATTTCAGAGCTAGAGGTGTCTTCATGTTAGAAGTCAGGAGACATGTGCTTTGTTAATTGGTGAGGCCACTCTTGCACATCCAATTTTTGGATGTTATTCTAGAAAATAACATGCCAATGACCTCAATATCTATAATCATGAGAAACGTGAAAATGATATATTAGGTTTTGATGAACATATATGTGGCCCCACCAAAAAATGAATTTATTCCCATTTACCATTCCATTGTTGGATGATAGACATAGGATACGTAACAGAGTCCAGAGTCCCATGGTATTCATAAATTATAACTTTATGAATACCATTTGAGAGAGATGTGTCATGATGTCAGAAGTCAAGAGACATGTGCTCAGCCAATTGGTGAGGCCCCTCTTGCACATCCAATTTTTGGATGTTAGACTGATAAATGACATGTCAATGACCTCAATATGTATAAACATGATAAAACTGAAAATATGAAACATTAGGTTCATCCCATGGTATTCATAAATTATAAACTCATGAATACCATTTCAGAGCTAGAGGTGTCTTCATGTCAGAAGTCAAGAGACATGTGCCTCAGCCAATTGGTGAGGCCACTCTTGCACATCGATTTTTTTTATGTTATTCTGAAAAATGACATGTCAATGACCCCAATATCTATAATCATGAGAAACCTGAAAATGGTATATTAGGTTTAAATGGACATATATGTGGCCCCACCAAAAAACGAATTTATTCCCATTTACCATTCCATTGTTGGATGATAAACATAGGATATGTAACATTGACATGTCGTTTATCGCTCTAACATCCACTGTTGGATGTTGAACTCATAAATCAAATGTCAATGACCTAAAAATTGAAATTGGAAGATCAATTTTGTTTGACATAGACATTGCTTTATGTCAACAAGTGAAGTTATGTTC
Organism: Pseudotsuga menziesii; assembly: GCA_001517045.1. Lineage (NCBI taxonomy): Eukaryota > Viridiplantae > Streptophyta > Pinopsida > Pinales > Pinaceae > Pseudotsuga > Pseudotsuga menziesii. Next base: position 62,335 of record LPNX010920591.1, on the reverse strand, counting down.
CATGTATAAAATGGTAAAATTAATATTTCTTCATTTTTATTGGTTTTGTCCATAACCATATGATTTTTCATTGTTTTGTTATATAGCCACAATGGATCCCACCGTCTGGAGTTTGTTGCCAATGGAGATATTGGAATCGATTTTGTTGTGGGTTCCTTTTTCAACATTGATCCGGTTCGCATCAACTTCTAAACATTTCCAAGCAATTTTGTGGCAACGAGCATTTAGAACTTCTTGGATGAACAATCACATCGCTGAAGTTGGATTTTTTGTTGAAGTGTGGTGGCCATACGAGATCGAAATAGTATATAAGTTTATAAATTCTATGGGCCACACGTCTTTTATCCATATTACCAATCCAGAAAACAATTGGACAATTGAATGCACAGCTGGTTCAAACATTTTGCTATCAAATTTTTGTCCATTGCCAGGTCACAAGTGCTACTCTATTATTAATCCATTCAAAGGACGGTTTTTATATATAGGCGTGATTGAAATTGGAGTGCTTGGATTCTTCACACTCATAAGCAACATCGGTGATCATAAACTGGGATGGATAGTTGTTCGTCATGAAGAGAACGAACATGGTTCAAAAATTTTTGTTTCCAGCAATGTGAATAGAGATTGCAGAGAAATTGATGCAACTAGCTTCATTCCAACCCCTCCTAAAGATGCAGTTATTTTTAACGGAAAAATATATTGGATACATATGAGAATCATTTCAGAGGAAGATGCTTTATATTCATATAGTATGTGGTCACTCGAAATTGGATTGAACAAATGGGCTAGTCATGCAATTCATACAGGACACATCAAATGGTCCATGTGTTTGACTGTACATCAAAACCAACTGTTATGTCTTGTGAACGATAGTAGGACAACTATATGGTCCATAACTGAAATGATAGATCTGAGGATTAGTGCATCTGCAGTTGAAGAGGTGCACAGGTTTTGGATATTTGGAAGAGATTTGAGATGGACCCTTTTAGAGGTTATGACACTCCATATAAACACACGTTGTCCAAGGTACCTTCCATTTCGAGCTGTGGGGAGTATTATTTTAATGTGTAGGTATGGAAAAACCCCGTACATATATTATGACCTCAACACTTGCAGGGTTACTCGTGTAGGACCCGATGAAGGATCCTTGCTCCGAAGTCATGGATTTCCTTTGCCAGTAGACATCCAATGTACCAACGTTGTAATGTCTAGAAATTTTTTCCCTCTAACTCCAAGCATGAAAGCATTCGAGGATTTACTCCCTTTTCCTACAAATTATGATGACTCGTTGGCGTGTTA
>LPNX010920591.1:9628-60947 GCA_001517045.1 Pseudotsuga menziesii | reverse complement strand
AAAAACATTTCTTTGCATATTTCATGAATTTTGATCATCTTTTTATATTATCTACATCCATGTAATCATTAGATATATATCTAAAAAATTATATTGCACGACGACTCGTTGGAGCGTTATGGCATGTAAACAATATGCAAAAAAAACATTTCTTTGCATATTTCATGAATTTTGATCATCTTTTTATATTATCTACATCCATGTAATCATTAGATATATATCTAAAAAATTATATTGCACCAAATAATATCCATTGTGGATGCTAAATTTTATTGTAGTGTATGTTTTTTTTTGCGATCATATTAACATGTCGTCATTTTTTTTTTTTACTTCAATGGTACAAGTAACATGCCAAAAAATGTTTTCCTTCGTCTAGCACTTTTAAATTATACTTATGCCTGCAAATAAAAAACTGTGATTTATGATTATTTGGAACTGGAGGCATATTTACATCAATCCATTTGCTAATTGATTCTCTTATTTTGTGTTATAGAAATGGACATGGTCCCTGCGATTTGGAAATCTCTGCCATTATACATACTTGAAATGATCTTTCTTTGGTTGCCTTTATCTATGATTATCCGTTTGAAAATGGTTTGCAAAGGTTGGAATCATATTGTGTCCGAAAACAATTTCATCTCACAATGGAAACACAATCAAACAAAAGAATACGGAGTTTTGGTTGGTTTTGGCTCTTCTAGTAGACATCGGTTTGTTGGCCATTACATTAGCCAAAAAGGAAAATGTTCATCTCTTTCTATGCAAGTCCTAAACAATGATTACAAAATTGAATGCACATGTGGTTCAATTGTTGTAGTTTCATCCCCCAGTATTTTATATCGAAAAATAAGCTAATACATCGCCAATCCATTCGCAAAGACTTGTACATTTGTAGGGTCTCTTGAACTTGGTCATTGGGGTTTCTTTACATTGCTGAAAAATTTTGAGCAACTAAAATACCATTGGGTAGCATTGAAACATATTTATGCAGAGTTTCAAAAAAAATATTTTATTTCCAGCAGTATTCATATGCAGTGGAGACAAACATTTCCTATCCATGGCGATGTTTTCCGACCCAAAAATCCCATATTGTATAATGAAACAATGTTATGGGTGGAGAGTCATGTGGTTTCTAGAGATAATCATATATGTATATAAAATCTATGTTGGATAGATCTTGAGGATAACAAATGGGGGTTCCAGTTTATTCCACACTCGAATTCAACGTTATCGATTAGCCTAGCATGTTATCGCAATGAGATTCTTTGTTTTATAAATGATGGGAGAACTACAGTGTGGTCTATAGAACCAGCAAAAAATCAAAATGATTCAACAAATTCTTTGATAAGAATTGGAAGTTTAGAAGGTGGATTGCGATGGAGTATCATGTGTAATTTGACCTCAGGCATTAATGGCAAATGCAGGGGGTATTTTCCTGTTGCAGCACTTGATAATTACTTGCTCATGTGCAAATACGACCGTCTTACTTTTGGTTTCTATGAATTCATCAACACACATTCTAATTTTTTAAGCGAGGATAGAATGTTCCATTCTGCATTATCCAAACTTGAAAATCCAACACACTTAAGTGTTGTTGAGCTTGTAGACAACATATCCATCATTCTAGCTAGCCCAAACATGGATTCTATTGATGATGTGTTTTCAATGGGGTAATATAAACATATATGGCATGTAACTTACACGTATGTTATGCAAGTTGACATGTTTGGGTGGGTCTTAATCATACCTATTCAAAATATTTCTTCCCAACCTACTTTACTAGATTTTCGGTAGCCAGTGCTACATATGGAATTTTACTTACCTGTACTTATGCAAATCGACATCTTCAATACTTCATTACCATGCTTATTGGATTTGTCTCTTCAGATGTTTTCCAACTTACATTCTCTATGAAATAGAAATTATTCATACATGCCAATTTTTATTTTCGTGGATATATAACACTTCATTACAATATTAATTTATATCTTGCCAATCTTCGGCAATACAAATATTATAAGTTAGTATTTGAATAAAGTTTAAAACTCTTAAAAATATTAAAAGATAATCTTTGAATAAAGTTGAAAACTTTTATGGTTTTGTTTCTTTTTGCTATACCTGTAACATTACTTTGTACAGTAATATGGTTTGACATAAACTAATTTTTTTATGCTCGTGTAGATATGTCATCAGACAAAAACAAGAATTCGAGCACTGAGAAGAACTTGATGGAAACATCCCGTCACGCAAAAAATGAATCCTCGCGAAAACACTATAATAAATAAAAAAAAAGGCATTAATAGGAAATGTCGTTTAGTATACCAAGAGAATAGTGAGCAAATTGGCAAATAGATAAGAGAACGACATGGTCCTTCCTTTGCAAATGTCATTGATTCTCAGGGGGAGCCCGCTAAATTCCAGCGCATATCTGATATAATGAGGATATCAAATCGCCAAAGTCAAATTATATCATCAAATCCAACATCTAGAAACAACTGTAACAAAACGTTGAATGAAGTTATTGAACCTTTCGTAGGTCATACTTCGGGCAAAACGTTTTCTAATCATGGCATCGAGGTATAAGGATTACATTGGATTGTCTATATTTGAAATCTTTTTTATCTGTACAATATAGATATACTTACACACATGCTCAATGTTTAGATAACTACTTGCAACAATTTTTTGAATCAAACATTTGATGAGCGCGGGCAAGCTACATTTGAAAATCAACCAGAAACAGTACAAAATAATAACACCGATACGGCTGAAAGAAACAGTGGTATAAGAACAATTTCTCTTGGAACAACAAAGGACACAACTTCCAAGTCTGCTATGAATGACTCACACAGCCACGCAAACAATCCATTGCTAACGAATGAAGATCAAGGGTTTCAAAATCAACTCGAAACCGGTTTGCAAATGTTGAGTCCGGCAAGAACTATTTCTATAGGAACAACCAAGGTATTGTTTCAACTATCCATGACAACAATAACAACCATGCATTTGACCTTCATCAAAATAAAATAGTATTAGATACAATACTATTTCATTTTCCTGTTTAATAATTCAATGAAAAATCGTTTTTAGATTCCAGGATAGTAGCATCCATGGACATAATTGTCGAAACAACATGACATCGATCAATGTCATTCCGTCTTCTGGTGACGATGACTCTCTACAAAATGTCAGCCAAAATTATGTTGTGTGCAGCCAATCGAAGAACATGGACCTCAATCAGGAGAACAATTCTACAGCAATGAATGATCAATCAATTATTCAAAACCAGATCATGCTCAGTATACCAAGTGGAGATGTAGAAAGGACTATTTTTCTTGGAACATCGAAGGTCTTACTCAGCCTGTTTGTACAAAACTTCCATATTTAGATCTTAGCAGAATATTTGACATAATAATTAACAACGACATTTAAACTTTTCAGGATAATAGCGTCAAGGCTCGTCGAGGACACAACATTCAAACCCCAACTCATATGAACAATATGATGGAAACCAACGTTGATATTAATTTTCATGATGAAATCAATTTGGGTCAGGTTTCAGGTGATGGTACTCGATGAAGGCAAGTCAGGAATCTACATCGTTGCAACAACAGAGGAGAGATATGTCGACATGTCTCGCCTCACTTTCCATTGAATGGTAACGACCATGCTCAAGATCCAGGTTTAAATATACATACATCAAGAAACATGGTTGAACTTTTCCAGCATATGTCCTCTTTCCATCGAGCATTTCGTGCCGAAATTGATAAATTGTCAATTGTGCAAATGTGTAATGTTTGTCATGAATCATACCCTGGAATGAATGTTTTTAGGCGAGATGAAGGACCTGTTAGTGTGAGATGTAGGCAAGAGCGTGGTATCCATTGTTTTTCTCAAGATAACAACATGAATCCTGGCAAACAACCTCCTGTTTTATCAATTTTGACACAGGTTGAAGAAATGCTAATAGCACGAGTGAATCCAATACTACAGGTCACACATGCACATGGAGGTCAATATAAATACAGCGACCATACAATTAGCTTCCCACAAGATATTGTTTCAATTGCTAAGACTCTTCCTCGTCGAATTGAAGACCTAGACATATTAATTGTCAGAAGAGAAGGGCCTCCATCCAAGCACTATGATTGCATTGTTAGTAGGTCGCGAGTAATGGATGCATTGCATTACAAAATACGGGTGGAGAAATATTACCGAGATGTTGAAGTTGATCCAAAATCAGTCATATGTCTCCCAGACCAGCCAACAGATGTCTCCTCTAAATTACGTTATATCAACTCTGACATAGCTGACTCAGAAGAGATTGATGCAGACATTGATAGATTTGGAACTCATCGACTCGAAACTCATCCTTCATCCTTTACAGCTAGAATTCCAAATGCACAAAGAGAGATAGAGGAGATACGCAACTTTTTTAACAAAGATTCTTCTTTGTCAGATTTAGGTATGGAATGGCCAGGGATTGGTTTGTCTCGAATAAATGAATACAACACAGAAGGTTTGTTTGACATGGCATTTCCAACATTGTTTCCCACGGGAACTGCTGATTGGTTGCAACCACGTTTGAAGGATGTCCGCTTAAATGAGTATGGGTTGCACCTACTTAAATATTGTGATCAAAGGTTTGGAAAACATCCAAGGTTTAGGTATTTTGTATTGAACATGATAATGAGACATCGAAGCCAAGGAACAGCTGCTGTATTCATGAAAAAAAACATTGAAGATGGCATACCTACCACAATTTAAGATCTACGTAAGGAGCTTATTGAATTCCCTGACACCAAATTGGCTGAACGATTGATGCGTTTTGGTTCATGTCTTCGAGGAACGAAGGCATACTTGAACACATGTCGCAGTGAGCTTACTGACATGATATCACAAATCGGTTGCCCAACTTTGTTTTTCACTCTAAGTGCCGCTGATACCAAGTGGCCAGACCTACATAAAGCTATGCCCAATTCTGCACCTCTATATGCATAGAACCAGAATAGATGGAGAACCGACAATGTTATAAACTATCCACATATTTTTGCTAAGTATATGCATGAACGTTTCAGTATATTTCATGACGAAATCATTGTAAAATACCTTCGTGCTAAAGACTACTGGTACAGGTATGTCATTTCCTTACTAAATTTTTCAATCTAACATGTTAGATTATTACTTGAAATTTTGTTGCAAGCTCATATTATTGAAACATGATGAGTCTCATAGGTATGAATGGCAACATAGGGGATCAGCACATATCCATGGATTTCTGTGGTTAGAAGGTGCTCCAGACATGGAAAAACTAGATTGGACAGACACGACAACGGTTGACGCAGCAAGACGATACTTTGACAACTATGTAACAGCATGGAATCCTTGTGATGCTCACCACAGGAATATATCTATTCATCGACCTCTCAAGGAAGATCCTTGCTTATTGGATACCAGTGAAATTTTCAATACAAATCCCCTTGACCACTATGAGCAACTAGCGAATCGAGTGCAACGCCACACAAGATGCAGTGTTCATTCATGTTTACGTAAAAAAGGTTCATCCTACATGTGCCGATACAACGCACCATGGGAACTTCAAGACCAGTCGAAAATATTTGTCAATGACAAAGGACACAAAAAATACGAACCTGCTCGCAACGACGATAGGTTAAATGTCCATAACATTCCTCTTCTTTCAATATGGCATGCCAATGTTGATTGCCAGCTGGTTCTTTCACATCATGCAGTTTTAAAATACATTGCAAAGTATGCTTCAAAATCAGAGAGAAGATCAGAAAGCTATCAAGACATGTTGACAAGAATCTCCAATGTCGTTGACTCTGACATTCCCTCTATAACTGCATATAAAAATTTTCTTTCTGAAACGATTGTGGAAAGAGATATAGGAGCACAGGAAACCTGTCATATGTTGTTAAAGCTTCCTCTTGTTATTTCTAGCCGTAGCTTTGTTTCAGTTAATGTTGGCAGAAAAATATTCAAAAGAGTTTCTTCCAACTCGGACAACAACAAATTCCCAACAGGGTTTGGGTTTCTAGAGCACTACCAAAATAGACGTCCATTTCTGGAGCACTTATCTTTGATTGAAACTGCACGATCATGGTCTTTTAGTGGTTGACGTCAGAGAGAGCCATGGAAGCCAAGAGATACACCTGCGATAGTTCGTGTATGGCCACGGTTCTGTGAAGTTCCTAACAGCAATTCAGATTCCTTTGAGTCATTTTGCCTCAGTGAATTGCTTCTGTATAAACCGTTTAGAAGCATTCAGATTGATATTGGAGTCAGCACAGAAATTATTATTCATAACTGGAGGATCCTTAGATATCGAGCTTGGCATGTCAATAGGATACCTTTAGAACCGGATACCAATGAGGAAGATGACAATACACATGAGGATGAAGTGATTCATGAGAATGACATGGATGAGTGGGAGATGTTGTCACTTCTTGTTCCTCCAAACACTGTTCAAGTTTCAGACATTGATACTCTTGGTCGCAGAGACTTTGACTTTTTCCATGGATGGAATAGTACAACAGGTTGGAATAGAGACTTGGAGGACCCAACAGATTTCATAAAAAATGTACGCTCAAGAGGATCCATACCAAATGTCTCACATTCTACGTCGGCTTCTCCATCCTCTTTTTCTGATAAGCAACGTCTTTGTTTTGAAACTATTATTCAACATTTTCATGAAGGACCTAATGCAGACCCGCTGAAGATGATAATTCAAGGAACTGCAGAGACAGGAAAGTCTTACCTTATACATTGTCTTGGACATGAATTTTCAATGCATTCCATAAATGGAAAAATCCCTTTGTTATTGTTGGCACCTACAGGAGTAGCTGCATTCAACATACGGGCCAAAACAATTCACTCGGCCCTTAGAATCCCTATTAAAGAATTCAAATCTTTACAGGGACAGTCACTTTCTATATTTCAAGAGGAAATGCGATATGTTACACACATTTTAATTGATGAAATGAGTTTCCTAGGGCCAAGTTTGTTCATACAAATTGATTCACGTCTTCAGGAGGCATTTCCTGAGAAAAGGTCAGTTCCTTTTGGTGGGAGATCAATGATTCTTGTTGGAGATCTTGGGCAGTTGCCTCCTGTCAAAGATAAACCACTATACGTAGGAAACACAGCTGGCAGGGTGTTATGGAAAGATTTCAGAAAAGTTGTTACATTGGACACGATATTTCGTCAACAAGGCACAGATCCAAATCAAGTGAAATTTAAGAGGTTGCTTGCCAACATCAGAAATGCAAACCCAACCATGGATGATTGGAATCTTTTAATGTCACGAACAGATGCAAATATGGACAGTACTGAAAGTAATACTTTTGGTTCAGAAATCCATTTGTTTCCTACGAACAGCTTGGTAAATGTTCATAATCGATGCATGCTAAAGTCACTTGGAATTCCCATAGCACGATGTGTTGCTGAACATACAAAGAATAAATATTTTTCTGATGCTGATGATGACCAGCTTCAACAAGAAGTGCTTTTATGTCCTGGTCAGCGAGTGATGTTGACGTGTAACCTATGGGTGGAAGCAGGGTTGGTAAATGGAGCACTTGGGACAGTTGAAAACATCTTTTTCTCTGATGGATCCAAACCACCACAACTGCCAATGTATGCTACGGTCTCATTTGATGATTACATTGGTTTACCATGGGACATCAGATATCCAAAAATTGTTCCAATAACACCTATTGCTAGAGGAAATCACAAGCAAATCCCATTGCGTATGGCTTGGGCTCTTACCATACACAAATCGCAAGGTTTGACTTTACAAAGGGCAACCATTGATATTGCTATTGCAGAGAGGCAAGGTTTAACTTTCACAGCAATTTCAAGGGTAAAATCTATTGATGGTCTACGAATATCTCCGGCATTTACATTTGAAAGGTATTCAAAAATGGCGAAAAGTGCATATGCTACAATCAGGAAAAAAGAACAACAACGGTTGGAATCCATTTCAGCGTAAAGATCACAACTATCAGGTTATTAGGCAACTTCATTGTTTATTGTATAGATATTTATATTGACATGTTTCGTTCTTATTATTTGAATTGGTAGGAAGAAATATAGATTGCAAGAGAACAAACCAACTTACAGACTAACATAGTTTAATCTCTATTTAATCATTGTCTTTTCATATAGTTGTCGAGAATAAGATTTGTTCCTATATGTTAACATACACTTTTTTAATATGTTCAATTACACTTCAATTGACAAGCATTTGTTAAGCTCTATTGTGACATAAAAACATAGTGGCAGCCATTATTATTTTTACTAATTTATTTCCATTTTTGTTCTTCATATTCTTTTCCATGTGTTGAAAGAGTAAAGATATAGTTAGTTATCTATTTTTTTTTCATAAGATCCTCACAACTAAATGTAATTTTTTTAATTTGGTTTTATCGACTAAATGTGAATGTATTGATGAAATGTGCCAGAAAAACAGTATTGAATGATAGATTACATGATGGCATGCCAATGATTTTGTCGTATATAACCATGACCATGCATGTTTCCATTTTATGCAACCTACGTTTTTGTTGTATTGTATGATTTAATTGTTATTGATATCTTAGAGTTTTAGTGCTTATGCCACATTTCCTCCAATGTTGTTTATTGTATCATTTGGTTAACATTATGTTTGAGTTCATAAAACCATATATGTTTTTATTTTTCAGATCTTTGCCTCAAATTTACATAACAAATGGATGTAAAAAAAATCCCTCATCGTCCCACAGTATGCATCAGACACATGATTGATGAACCAAGGTTGAGGCGTCGATTTCAGATACATATTCTACATCCTGGAAGAGGAAACCTTTCCAAACCAGAAATTCAAAAAGAGATAGGGAAGAAGTTTGGTATTACTGGTACATAACAAATTTTTATTTATGGTTTTGGTACGTATGGACAAAGATCTTTAGGTTTTGGGTTGGTATATGAAAAGCTTGAGGATGTAATAAAATATGAGCCTAACCACAGATTGGTGAAGAACGGGATTCATGATCTTGGCAAGAAAACCCAAAAAAATACAGAAAAAAAAAAAAGCAAAGAAAATTCGTGGTGTCATGCCAAGAAAAAAGAAAGTTGTTGAGCCACTGTCATCACCATCTACATAGAATAAATAGTGAGAGTCTCTTTTCTTTCAGTTCGCATCATTGTATTATCTAAATGTGTTGAAGATATTTTTATAAGTTTAAAAAATATTTTGAATTTTGATCTGTTCCTGAATAATTTGTTGTCAACCTATATCTTATTTATAAGTAGTTTCAATAGCTTTATGTGCTGGTTCTAATACATTATTTTTATGGTTTGTTATGTTTCTGCTGGAATATGGTAATGTTGGTTGCTAGATTTTTTTACATGATGCCATTAATTAAAATGTTTTGTAGTACTTGGGTTTATTTTTGTTTTGAAATTATTTTCGCATTCTGAAATCGATGAGGGGCTGTCTTCGCTTCTCATGTTCATTGGTGCTTGTGGTGTCTTATGCCATTCACTCATGGTTGTGTTCTACTTTGTCGGTGTTGAGCAACTAAATTATATTTATCATTTACTATGTTTCTGTTGGTAAGAACTATGTATATTTAATTTTACTTATGAGTAGCTTAAATAGCTTTGTGTGTTGGTTGAAATAAATTATTTTTATGGTTTGTTATGTTTTTGTTGGAATATGATAATGTTGTTTGCTCAATTTTTGTTACATGATGCCATTAATTAAATTTTTTTGTAGTAGTTGGGTTTAGTTTTGAAATTCTATATTGATGTGCAAGAATGTCCTATGCTGTCTTCTAACATTGCTTCATGGTTATGTTATACCATGTCTGTGTTATGCAAAAAAACTAATTTTATAATTTATTATGTTTCGGTTGGTAATAACTATGTATTTTTAATGTATTTATAAGTAGTTTAAATAGCTTTGTGTGTTCGTTCAAAGAAATTTCTTTTATGATTTGTTATGTTTCTGTTGCTATATGGTAATTTTGGTTGCTCGATTTTTGTTACTTGATGCCATTAATTAGAATGTTTTGTAGTACTTGTGTTTTTTTTTATTTTGAATTTCTCTTTACAATCTGAAATCGACGAAGGGTTATCTTGGATTCTGATGTTCATTGGTGCTTGTGGTGTCTTGCGACATTGGTTTATGGTTATGTTCTACTATGACTGTGTTATGCAAAGAAATTATTTTTATAATTTATTATGTTTCTATTGGTGATAACTATGTATTTTTTATATTTTTGTTTAGTTAATTACAAATGGATCCAAGCATTTGGAGTTTACTCCCACTGGAGTTTCTAGAGATGATTCTCCTATGGGTGCCATTTTCAACATTGGTTCATTTGCGATCAATCTCTAAACATTGTGAAGAGCTTTTGTCTAGGCCATCTTTTGTTAGCGCTTGGAAAAATAACAATATAACAAAAACTGGCCTTTTAATTGAACTATTGGGACAACATCAAAACCTTTTTGCATTAAATTTTATTAATCGTACAGGACATACATCCTTGTTGCATGTCCCTCATCTGGAAAATAGATATATGATTGAATGTACAGTTGGTTCAATCATTTTGCTCTCAAAATATTGTCCTGTACGAGGGCATAAGGATTATTACATCGCAAATCCATTCATAAAGCATTTCTCAAATATAGGAATTATTGATATAGGAGACTATGGTTTCTTTTCTCTAATAGGCAGCACTGGTCAACAAAAACATGGATGGATACTTGTACGTCATAGGCGTACTCTACATGGTCCTAAATTTTTTATCTGCAACAATGTCCAAAGAGTTTGGAGAGAAACAATTGGTGCTGATGGTGAACCTACTGCTCCTAAAGATGCTATTTTTTATAAGGGAAAAATTTATTGGTTGCATGTGAAAATAATTTCTGAAGACGATGCCTCATATGTGTACAGAATGTACTCTCTGAACATTGAAATGAATATATGGGGTATGCATTCAGTTTACATAGGACGTAGGAAACGATCTATGTGTCTGACCTTACACTGCAACCGATTGATATGTCTTGTGAATGATGGTTTTACAAGTTTATGGTGCATAGATGAAATCCAATATTTCAAACGTGGTCAACATTGCATTCAACAAATAGATAGTCACTTCGAGGACAGTAGAGGGTTAAGATGGACCCTTTTACAAGGTATGACAAGAAATATAAATATACATTGTTCAGACTATCTGCCATTTCGAGCAGTTGGAACTTCTATATTGATGTGCAAGAAAGTTGAAATTCCATTCATATACTATGATTTGGAAACTTGCAGTGTTACTCATTTATCAGTTGATGAAAGATCATCACTTCCAAATCAGCGTCTACCATTGCCAGCAAACAATAAATGCAGTAACATTATCATGTATAAGAATTTCTTTCCTTTAACTCCTAGCATGGTTTTCTTTGATGAATTTCTCCCTTTCCCTTCGACATTGTTTCAGTCCCTGTAGGTTTTTGGCATGTAATTCAATAGGTTTATGCGTCTTTGTAAACAAAACAATGTTTTAGTTTTTGCACTATGTGCAAATTTTGGTATGTTCTGGTTTTAAATAAAACATGGCTTCATTTCATAAAGCTTTTTATAAAGGATATGGAAATTTCGAGTAGCTATGTTTGAGTTTTTGCTTCAAATAAAATTTTTTTTCTTTTTCTTTTTTAAATAAACAGATTTATGTACTGTATAACATCAAAATTTATTGGCTATATCGAGATTTTAATGGAAACTATATTACCTATCTTGCCCTCATACACTAAAAGTATTTTATCATGTCTGTTGATAGTTACACTAATATATGATCTCGTGTTTTTCTATATTAATAAAAATAATGCGGTTAAAATGTAAGCATTCCAATTAAGCCAATAATCTCCAATACATTCACACGGAGCTTGCACTATCAACAAATGAATAAACAAGGCATTCCATCTGAAGTTGGTATGGGAACAAACATTGCACATTAAAGAACACTAACAGATTTATGTACTGTATAACATCAAAATTTATTGGCTATATGAAGAATTTAATGGAAACTATATTTTACATCTTTTAAATAGTACAACTAATATTACATATCTTGCCCTCATAGACTAAAAGTATTTTCTCAATTATGTTCATAGTTACATTAATACATGGTCTCCTGTCCTTCTATATTAATAAAAATAATGCGGTTAAAATGTAAACATTCCAATTAAACCAATAATCTCCAATACAGTCACACAGAGATTGCATTATCAACAAATGAATAAACAAGGCATTCGATCTGAACTTGGTATGGGAACCAACATTGCACATTAAAGAACACTTATTTGCACTTGAAATAACAAAGATATTCCATATTTGCTCCACAATTTACATTCACACATTGTTCAAATGAAAACAACATAACTAACAATATTGTAAGTAATGATGACTTTCTATACACCGCATGTCACAAGACACCATAAGTAGCAATGAACATCATAATCCAAGATATCCCTTCATCGATTTCAGAATGCAATAAGAAATTCAACAAAAAAACTAAACCCAACTACTACTAAACAATTTAATTAATGCCATCATGTAACAAAAATCCAGTAACCATCAAGGCCATACAGCAATGTCACATTTCAACTTGATTCTCACTCACTATGATGATCCACCATATGACTTCATACATTAAACATATAATGCTCTTATGAACTTGCTTTTAATGTTGTAATGCAATGAACCACATTAATTAAAAAAACCATAAAACAATATATTCATACAGAAACAACGCAATAATTTCAATACACCTAATCATTCTGCAACATTACAATGACTTACATATTGTCACACTACCACATTACTCAACATAGCCATAATGCAACCTGGCACTTATGTCGCATGGTGACGTTTGTCACATGTTATGTTACATTGGCGACATTCATCAAGGGTTGTGTCACATTGTGATATTCGCCAAGGGTTATGTCACATTGTAATAATGTCCAATATTTGACACATTAATAATGTCTGTTTGGCATTCGATTTCAACTCGGTATGAAATTCCTAGATTCCCTCATTTTAACAATCCATACATTCATTTACATCATTTTCATGGATGCATTGCTTACTATTGTATTGAAATTGTTACTTTTTGTATTCATTTAAAATTTGTTTTTTTTTCATATGGAACTGAAACTGCTTAGAAAATAATTTAGTTTCACATTAAATAAACATCAATTAAACAACTGTTGTAGTATTACAGTCTACGAAAACAACTCGCTACAAACATTGCAGATTATATAACAATTATTCCCACTTGAAATAACAAAGATATTCCATATTTGCTCCACAATTGACATTCACGCCTTGTTCATATGAAAACAACATAATTAACAAGCTTTTAATTTATGAAGACTTTCTATACACTGCATGTCACAAGACACCATAAGCAGCAATGAACATCAGAATCGAAGATAGCGCTTGATCAAATTCAGAATGCAATAAGAAATTCAAAATAAAACTAAAGCCAACTACTACAAAACAATTTAATTAATGGCATCATGTAACACAAATCTAGTGGCCATCATGCCCATACAGCAATGTCACAAATCAACTTCATGCTCACTCACTATGATGATCCACCATATCACTTCATACATTAAACGTATAATTCTCTTATGAAATTACTTTTAAGAGCAAAATGCAATGAAGCACATTAATTAACATAACCATAATGCAATATATTCATACAGAAACAACCCAATCAAACATAACCCTTCGTTTATGTCAAAACATAGTTTACACCTGAAAATTTGACTACACCTAATCATTGTGCAATGTTACAATGACTTAAATATTGTCACAGTACCACATTACTCAACATATCCATAATGCAACATGGCAATTATGTCGCATTGTGATGTTTATCACATGTTATGTTACATGAATGACATTCATCAAGGGTTGTGTCACATTGTGATATTCGCCAAGGATTATGTCACATTGTAATAATGTCCAGTATTTGACACATTAATAATGTCTACTTGGATGTTGAGACAATTTCTTTAAGAATTATCTTGCATATATATATATATATATAGAGAGAGAGAGAGAGAGAGAGAGAGAGAGAGAGTTGCTTCACAAAAGAAATGGTTGAAACCATCCACATTCTACATAGTAATAAGCATTATGTCGCATTATGACGTTTATCCCAGTTATGTTACAGTATCGACATTAATCAAGGATTTTGTCACATTGTGATATGTCTTACTAAATGTAATATTGCGACAAATTATATAAATGATATAATGTAATTAATTTCAAATCGATATTAAAATAAGTAATTGTGAGACACATTAATAATGTGATAGTGGACGTTTAATAAGCTTTATGTCGCATTGTGACGTTTAACACAGTTTATGTTACATATCATATTGTTATGTCGCATTATGATGTTTATCAAGTTTTACATTTCACTGCGACGTTATCAAGTGTTATATCAGATTACGACATTAAACCATGGCTTGTTACAGTGTATGGTTGGTATATGTCAACAAAACCAAAGATGTGACACATTAATAATGCGAGTGTGGGCGTTTAATAAGCGTTTTGTCGCATTGCGATATGTCTTACTAATTGTAATATTGCAACAAACAATTTAAATGATATCATGTAATTAATTACAAATCGATATTAATATAAGTACTTGTGAAGGTATTAAATAATAACGTATGCTTAACATATAAAATAAATAATATTGGATATAATTAACTTCCTCATATATTTTGCATATATATTATAGGGAAACACTTTTTATTAATAATACTTTACCTATGTTATGTTTTATTTAATGTTTTATATTAATTAAATAATGTGGTAATAAATAAATGATATTATTTATTAAAATTAATTAAACATTTTGTTATTTCTATCAATGCTTTATGTATGTCGAAATAGAACATGAAAACCATTGCATACATAGCTAGACCCAACTATGAAATAAACTTACAATCCAACATTACAATGAATTACTTAATCTCACATAACCCATTAGGGAAGGATTTGATAATGGAAGATGACAATTAGACAGCTTTTGTACTATTAGAATCTAATAAAACCTTTCACCAACATATTATTCTTTGATTTAAAAATCAAAACGTTGCGATGTGACAAACCTTTCACCAACATATTATTCTTTAATTAAAAATCCTAACGTTGCGATGTGAAAAACCTGTAACCAACATATTATTCTTTGATTAAAAATGCTAACGTTACGATGTGTAGTAAAGACACATAAACCATCATGAACATTGCATCCCAACATAATCAGAACTATAGTTGTTTCCAATGTGACGAATGATGTAATTTATCCTAACCCTTTGTGAACCTCGTAGATAGTATTTGAATGCTTGCGTTCCCCAATGTATTTGTCACTTTTGAAATTAAACAAAGGCTATGTCACATTGTGACATCGATCATCTTCATTCTAATAATAATGAACATATGTTCATTTTGTACATCAATAACATGGTATGGAACATTATGGCTAGGTTACATTATGAATCTGTGATCATATCTCTTATTAGGTTAGTTTATAACATGTGAATAATAGATATTGGATATAATTAACTTCATGATATATTTTTCATATATACTATACAGAAAAACATTGTATTAATAATATTTTAATTAAATAATATTGTACTAAATATATTAAATAATATATATTATATATCATCATTAAAATAACAATATTATTTCTATTAATACTTTGTAGATATGTCTATGCTCCCACCCGTTACTAGCAACAACCACATTAAATTAATAATGTTTCTGAATACGTCGATACGCGTAAATTTAGGCACATACTTTTTATATTAATGTTTTTCCCTATAGTATGTGCTTAAATTTACGCCTATCGGCTTATTCAGACACATTATTAATTTAATGTGGTTGTTGCTAGTTAACCCTAAATTCTGAAATATAAAACCTTATTAATATAAATAGAAACATCAATCAGTACAATTACCAATATACAATAAATCAATATAATTAATATGTTTAAAATAAAATATAATAAACTCAATTGAAATACCTCGTCTAATTCCTCCATTGTCAATTGGGGTTTGTTGTTTGAACCTCGGTGCTTACGAAGGCGCGTGCTTTATTACTAAAATATGTACATCCTTAAGAGTGCATGGGCCATTAGTATGTGCATGTTCTTAAGAGTGTGACATGTATGACGGAGCAACATTTTTAATAGCGTTGTGACACACTTCAATCTCACTTTTTGTTTTGATCATTTTTTCTTGGCAAGCACCTATATAATACATAGTTTTTATTGGACAATTATAGGTGTTTTTTTAATGTAAATGGCTTCGTGGATGTTGAAGTTAGAAACAAAATTGTA
Source organism: Pseudotsuga menziesii (assembly GCA_001517045.1). NCBI lineage: Eukaryota > Viridiplantae > Streptophyta > Pinopsida > Pinales > Pinaceae > Pseudotsuga > Pseudotsuga menziesii. The sequence goes on along the minus strand of LPNX010920591.1, from coordinate 44,523 downwards.
TGCTACTTTAACATATAAAAATTTCTTCCTCGGCTTGTATTTATTTGCGCATGAAAATAAACTTGAACGTATATAGAAATTATATTGGACCATTTATAGCATTGGACACTTAGACAGCTTATGTGTCTATTATTGCAAGTTAACTTTGGCATATATAAAATTTAAATGGTGGATAACTTATCACCAACCACTCTTTCGTTTGCTCATGTCGCCCGCCGGCCAATGCCCTCCGATGTCATGCAAAAGTGGCCATTACAGGGAGGTGAAGCCTTTCAGAAAAGGGAACATTCATTATTGGTTAATGCACGTTTGTTAGTGCTATGAAAGAGCGGACGTCTCATATTATTTAATGGGAAGGCAATGCCATTGGACTATCTACGTATTTACATAGTTCTTTGGCCATGCAGGAGAGAACGAGATTTCAGATAATATTTGGTCGATAGAGACGCCATGCACAGGTACAACCGGAGCTATTTTGCTATTTAAATTCAGTTTCTGCCTTAGCTCCACACGAAACTTTGAAAATAACTTTGGATATCATGGCGAGCTATCTCAGATGTGTTGCAATTTTCACCTTGGCGTTACTTGTCAGTGTCGCGCTCTTTCAAATTGCAATGCACCCTGGCCGTTCTCAAAGCTCTGTGGCGGTTTCTACTAGTAGGGTTTTCAACGCCACTACAACACGATAAGCATTATATGAAACATGTAGTTTTAGCTTTGGATGTTAATAAAAATAAATTGAGATATAACTTTGTTAGCCAATTAGATTAAGGTGATAGTTTAGAAGTCATCTTGTTAAATATTTTTAGGATATTTTTTAATATGTACAAAATTATGCAAGTTACACTTAGCGACAGATTTTACATATACATCAAAATTTCTACATTGTATTTATTTCATCCGTTTCGATATTACATTCCAATCCACAATTAATGGGAAACAGATACTAGAGGGCGGGAAATCCATGAAGTTGCTGATCTCCATGAACAAACTCCGCCTAAGGTTTTTCTTCAATACAGTGAACAAATTATTTGTATTCTAAATTCTTATTCTACTTTCTGGATCTATATTCTGAATTCTTCAACTGAGTGAATACATGATTTTTCTAATTTCAAGATAGCGATTATCATTTACGTGGTGTTGTGCGCCGAATTGAAAACGAAAAAGGAGAATCAATAATATTGCCATCAAGAGAAAGCGAGATCGAACGCAAAATATTTTATTCCAAAAGAGAGATTCCTCGCGGACCAGATTCTCAGCATCACCGCCGGAAAAGCAAATAAATAGGAGAAAATGTGGATACTTATAAGTTGTCATTTTAATCTTTACGAGATAAGCACCGCCCAGATAAAAGGCACATAAATCCTTTTCACAAAAAGTCCCATTACATCACGTGGGAAAGAAAGGAGATTAATGATATTTTAAAGTTGAATCTATGTCCCGGTAGAGATTAATGATTGCTATGTGCTTTTTATATGGGTTGTGCATAGAAGATTAATGTTTGTTTAAGTTCAAGTTGTGCACTTTTTCATGTGGGCGGTGTTGTCCGGGAGCGCCCTATACACTGGACAGACTTTCCCTCTGGAGGGGAGCCTGTCCACTGCACACCGTCGGATTTCTCTATACTGGACAGACTTTCCCTCGGGAGGGGAACCTGTCCACTCCACACCGTCGGATTTCTCATCCAACGGTGTGCATTGGACAGGTTCCCCTCCCGAGGGAAAGTCTGTCCAGTATTTAGCCATCGCCGTGTTGTCCGAGTCTCCGAGAGAAGGAATTTTTGGTGTTTCTTATAAATAGTCTAAATTGCTGGACTATTTTATTTGAAAATGAGTTTTCTAAACATTAAATGTTTTGTATTTTTAAAGAAATAAAAGGATTAAAATTAGTTGGTGTTTTATTAATTTTTAATTTTTATAATTTAAATGTGTTTTTTTTTAAAATTGATTGAATGTTTTTAAATATATATAACTTTAGTGTAGTCTCATTTAATATATGATATATCATTATTTTGTGGTTATCTGTATAGTGTAAGTGATTAATAAATGATCCATATTTTATGGCTATGGTGGTAAGTGACCAATATCTCATGGTTTCTAATATATACTTAGCAAGTATTGCATGATCATGTTTTCCCTCAATTGTGGAGTGTCATGCCCACATAGCTTGCTATCCCAATTGCAAATCCTTAGGGGTTTTCCAAGTGCGACATATGATATCTTATTATTTGTGTAGTGTAAATGATTAAGCTATGACCCATATCCCATGAGTATAGTCGCAATTGACCAATTTCACTCACATCGTTGACAAAGCAGGGTTGACACTAATGAAATGAATCTCATATCATCAATCATCACTTTGGGGTCTTGCACTCAGTAACCATGACTTCCTTAGAGGTCACCAATGTGGCTCAAGCGCACTCAACTGTTGAATTTTTCCCCACAAGCAAGCCCACTTAGATCTAACTAAATAGTTCATATGTACAATACCTTCTAAGGTTTTGCAAATGGAGTAGCAAGCTAAGAGGGATTAATTGTTGGGGAAAACACCAAAGTAACCCCTTAGGTTCTTTTACATCTTTTAATATGCAAAATTTTCTTTTCTAAACATGCTAGTTCTTTGTCTTAGCATGATATCTTTATTAGCACCTTTCAAAAAGTGTACGAGTAGTGAAGGCATGGATTTCAAATCAAGATTTTTTTCCTTTTACCAATCTTAATTGGTCCTTTTAAGATAACTCCTCTTTCCAAATAGTACGACCTATACAACCACTATATGGCCACAGATAATTTCATAACTTCTTGATGACCGTGATGAACTTGAACCTGGGAGAGCTTTCTCCTTTCTGCAATTAACATATTTTGTCCCTATTTAGCCTCATTCATTAGTCTCCTTTAAGTTCTAGTTATTTTCCTTGAAATTCATTACTAACCCTTTCTTGTTTGAATTTTAGGTTTTTAAGTCATCTTGTTATCCTTTATTAATTCCTCAAGGAGGGGAGAATTACTATTTTTAAGGGTTGACTCCCTTGGACTTAGGTAGGATACTTAGCGACGATGTTGAAATAATATTATTTTAGTATTTTCTCTTTTAATTATTGAAACATTAACAAAACACTTTTCCTTTAATTATTTACATCTCCCTAGAAGGAAGAACTATAATTAAGAAAATACATTTAGTTCAAACCTATTTACTAACTAATTTCATAAGATGTCTTATAAAAAATTTCATCTTATTTACATAATGAAAACATAGGGATACATTAAAGACATTACACTGAGCAAAGATATACCCAATGGGTTTTAGAATTGGGCAAACACTACAATGGGGAAGAAATGACAAGGGTGGGGGTAGAGTGGCCAAGGACTATACCTCGCTTATAGCATGGAATGAATGACAACTAAGTGAGGGAAGGGGAGGGGAAGGTGGATGTGGTGAACTATACATTATTGGTATATCTGAAATAAAAATTTCTAATATGTTATATTACTATAGTGATATGAAAATTAAACAAATAAAAAAAATCTAAGTTAAGACATTAAAACCATATTGAACTTTACTTATGGCACCTTTGATGGGATTTGTATATGCACTCCATTTATAGATGGCTACAATGTATAAGAAGGTAAACATAATGAAACACACCAGCATTAGCAAGTTCTAAGTAAATCAAACCTTAAAAATGGTTCTAATAAAAAATACAATGGAAATACCTTGAATATTTTGATTGTAATAAAACATTTTAGTTATTTTGCATAATAAAAATAGCATATCAAACACTTAAATGTACCTTCACAACAATAAGTTCGAAAATTTACTTAAAAGTAAAAATAATGATATATAAAAACTTTCATGGAACCGTTAACATAAAATTTTGTGAAATTTACTTTAGTTAAAAAAGTGTACGCCATATACCACAAATTTCCACGCTTGACTTTAAGTTTAAATATGTGTCTTATCAAGGTTGTAATAGGTTAAGTTTTGCCATTTTTAATGTAGATTATGTAAATGATGTAAATTATATTTTAGGAATAGTTGTTAGTGGGAATATCAAGTCCAAGGCCTAACTAGTGAATGGATAGACATGCATAATGGATATATTTATATATGGACTTTGTAATGGCTTGTCATAATGACTCAAAATCTATGCAGATGTTCAGTTAGAAAATACTATCAATGGTGCAGGATGGTTGTGTTAACATAATGGAAGGGGTTATGATTCCACTAGAGTGGAAGATGAAAGGGTTTTTATAGGAGATTAAATCAACTTTTTCCAAGTGTAATATTTAGAACACATCCATTTGTTTCCATGTTCCTTAAATGAGACAAGTACCTCATTATGACTTATCAAATCTAATCATTGAAATAATGTATGCGGTTGGCAGAAAAGGTATTCGCATGTAGTTATGGAAACATGGGATAAATATGTTTCTACAACAATTGTAAGACTAGTTCCTTATATGTTTAGAATTAATTTCAATTATCCTCTCCCCAATCCTCTCGTCCTCTTTGATGTCTAACACCCATTTTCCATGTAGATTATTTTTACACTATATAGAGCCTTCGTGTCAGTTTTCTGCATAGCCAATTACCATACTCTGAAACTAACAAAAAATTAGCATTTTGAAGGATGAACTTGGAGACATTAGAGTGAAAACGATGGTTGTAGGTGTGTATAGAGGTTGGGAAGTATAGGAACCTTTACTCACTATGTGTTTCTTACTCTTGGATGCTTGAGAAGCCATGAATTGATTTTAGAGAAGGATCTCTAAAAGAATACAACAAGATGGACTCTTTCCTCACAATGTGTTTTTTGTAGCTTGAAACCATCATTTAGGCTCTCAAAGGGTGCACCCACAAAAACATATGCCTTATCATTTGTGTGAAAAATAAAAAGTGACTCTTGGAAAAAATTAAACTTGACATAGGTATGGAAATTTTCAATACACAAACTTATATATTTAGAAATGTGATTCAATTTCCTAGATTTCATATTCGTTACTCAAGGCAAGACATTTTATGTAAGTATCTCAAAAAATCTAAGTAAGTTGAGGGATACCTGATTTTTTAGTTTTCTATTGCATCTAACGCACCAAAAGTAACTTTCATTAGCTTGCACTCACCCAGAACTTATATTCAATCATTTCACCAACAAAAATACTATGTAGAATAAAATTTTGGTCTCTAGTTCTTTTTGTAATTATGAATTCATTTTTTTTTGTTGCTCACCTCCAACATGCAAACAAACATGGATTTGGTTCAGGAATGTTTGTCCACTCTTAGTTTGCTAGGACCAACACTCAATCAAGGATACAAGAGCTTTGTCTTAATGGCCAACAAGGAAATAGACTTTGTAATTAGTCTTACAACTAGAATCAAGATTCACACAATGTTGATGCTTAGTTCACAATACATTCACGATTTTTTTGCAATATTGTTGTTCTATTACAATTGTCAAACGCAAACAAAAAAGAAACAACAATGATTGCTTAATCTTGTATTCTCACAAATTTTAATTGCATTGCACCTTTAAGCTCTCTAGCATAACTTGTGTATCCTACTCTCCATGAACCATAACCCCTCGAGAGTATCCTTATCTCTTTACAAGCCTTGAAAGCTTAGATAATGTGAAGGCCAAGGAACTTTAAGCTCCCATTCCTCCTGCCATATTTTCATTCTTTATTTTATAATGTGTTTCCGCTCTCTAAGGATATAGTGTATTTTACGTCCTCTTTGACCTTTAATTTGTTGCTGGATTACATTGTCTCTATGACCATTTCGACAATTACTTTGTATTCGTTTCCATTTCATGTTAGACTATTTTACACGTATGTGAAAGTTCCTAAGAGTGCACGATTTATTTTAACTATAAATTTACCCGTATTATCATGTGCAAGTTCCTAAAATGTCACACTTTATTTTAATTGTGAGATGCAAGAATTTGCACGTATTATCATGTGCAAGTTCCTAAAAGGTCACACTTTATTGTAAGTATGAGATGGCATCTTGCGTCTTACTTGGAACACTTTGCTCGAAGTTCAAGGAGAAGGTTCTTAATAACACGGTGAAAGTGGCATTATTTTTGTACAGGGAGCACCATTATAAAAATTAATAGACGGGTTTTTACTGGACAATCTATAGTTTTTAAATGGCTGCATGGATGGACAAGTTATAAAGAAAATCGTATGCAACTTTAACATATAAAATTTACATCCTCGGCATGTATAAAAACTAGCAATTGTGCTTATGGGTGCAATAAAAGAACGCCGTGTTGCAAGCTAAGCAAGGAGATATGAACATATATAACAAGAAAGACAATTTGAAGTGTTGATACAATATTTTAAAGACATGTTGATACAATGTTTCAGAGATGTCCAATGCCCCTAGCCCTTGATTCTGCCCAACCTTGAATTGAATCAAATGGGTGGATTTGTGAGCCTGATAAGCATCAAAATACCTTCTGAATTACCGAGAATGCATAAACCAAACCATTACTACGCCTCTAAACGGTCTTAATTCCCCCCTATTATGAACAATGTGAGAAGAGGAGAGTCTCGTATTCTAAGCACTAGACACAAAAACCAATGAGTACTCTATGGCATGGTTCTCTTCTGTATATGTGGTTACATCACTAAATTTGGCCTCCCAAACTAGTTGCAGCTCAGGTTATGGCTTCGAAACTTAAAGCTTGACACAATGTTCCCCCATGTCAAGTGTAAGAGAAAAGAGTCCAAGGAAGAAGAAAATCCTTCATCTACTAGAATATGTATGCCTCATCGACATATAGTTCATAGGGCTTCTTGCAACTCCACCCTTTACAAATATTACTCAACATATTCAAAACTCAAAAGGTGAGGGGTGTTGATATCAGCTAGAAATGCACCTACATACAATATCATTCAACTTTGATACTATACACAAAACACATATGCAAGTACAAAAGAAAATACACTAGAACTTGCAAACAAAGCATAGTTTGCAAGTTACACTCTTGAATGTTAAACTGATGAATCTACTATACTTGAGTTCTTGTGATGACGATAATCCGCTTATGTATATTTCTTTCAAAGCATCTATAGCAGCAAGCTGCAAATTTGCTTGGACAAAATCAATCCAAATCTTCTCTGGAATCTACATGGGTAGCCAACCGTGATCCCTTATATGCCTAGAGCATTGTCAATCAACAACCACTCACAATGTGGTTTCTTTTCCACAAAAAAATATCTACAACCATTTCCAATCTTCAAACTCTACAATCTCAGTACTATTAACTAGCTACAACAGTTTGTGCAAACTTTACTTAATCCAACACAATACAGCCTTCTCAATTCAATGTTAAAAAGACTAAATGACATAAAATTTGAATAATATAATGCTTTTCTAAGAAAATACCCTAAAGCTCCAAAATAAAATAAGTGGTGAACATCTATAGAATGCAAATATACATATAATTTTACTTATCTAAAACAATAGTCTCTTCAATACCATGCTTTACACACAATTTGATGTAGTTGGAGGCTGCTCACATATACACCATTGTTCACACTTCTGCTCACATATACACCAGTGTTCACACTTCTCCCATGCATCACAAATAATTATGCTTGACTTTTTAGGTCCTATGTAAGTTTCCATGTGCAGTTACATGGGTCTCCACATGGCTTAGAGAGAGGCACAATAATCGTAGGAAACAAGTCCACCGTTTGCAACAAATAGTCTTCAAAACAAGCTCCACGCTTAGCCAATGCTTTCACCAAAGTTGTAAGAGTCTTCAGAGAAATTATTCATGGATCTCCTATATGCAATTCCTTCAAAGGGTGGAGGGTGCAACTTCACTAAAAAAATGCTCACCAGCAATTTCAACCCATTAGCAATCAACAGAAAATTCCATGTTCAAATCCATGGGAAGCAGTCATGTGTATAGCAGTTCCACGATATCTAAGAGTGGGAATAGCGCATGTGAAGGAGGTTTCAACACAAAACATGAGATACTTTCTAACAATATGTAGTCAACAGCTCCCAAATGACAAGTCACGGCATAATTTGAACAATAACTAGTCTCAATCGACGAGATGCTAGTAATTAGAAATTGTATTATTACCTCCCGACCAAATATTTAAAACCCAATTAGAAGAAGGTATGGCAATTATCTCATGCTTGGACTGATTAATTGAATTCCCCTCGCTATCTTTCCATCTCTACATTCGACTCTTGGAAAAATTGGGCTTGGGCATGAACTTCTTATTACTCATAAAACTCCAAATTTTCAATCCATAAGATATATTATCAATGTCATTGTCATCAATCAATTCAAAACATCTTACTATTGATACTTGTTGCAGCACATTGAGTCATGGTTCTTTTCCAATGTCGAAGATCACATTTCTAAAAGTGGTCGCAGCTCATCTCCCTGGGCCAATAACTCTTCATTGATTTCAGCAGTCTTTCCAAGCAATAGTAATAATGCAATAGTAAATATGTTAGCGTTCTCAATTATTTTGACAATGGATTATGGACTCCACCCTGCATTGTTAATCCCTAAAAAGCATAATCATCCTTTGTGTTGATGAAGGATTTGAAGTGCTGTTTGAAAGAGGCCCAGAAACTTCAATGCCTCTTTCTCTTCGTTGTTGTTGATGAGAGTGTTCACAAAGGCATCACAAGCCAATGTGTTGTTCAATAGCCATCCAACGTGGATGATCATTTCCACAAAGGTAGTCCTAGATTAAATCATATTACCTTCATTCTCACATCCCTTCAAAAGCATCAGTCAGCACTACTCAAAGCAATCATCAGCCGTAGGTCTACATTTAGATTAGGTTTTAGGTTCTCTAATCTATTGCATGACCTTCTCATGTATTTATTAAGCAATACTTTCAGTCTAGCATTATAAACTGCGAGGAAAATGTGTCCACATGTTCGATGGCCCTTTCTGTGATGTGCTTCTGTCTCGTTTTGATACTTTGGCTTCAATATATCTTCCTTTTAAGCTTTTTGTTACATGATGGAGCTACACATATGCAATCAAAACCATGTAAAAGGGTGAAGTACATTTCAATGTACCATTCCTTCCTTACACGTTATACCTCTGTGGAGCTGCATTAGATACTCTCGACGTATTCACTGAGATGGAGAAACAATAAAAAGTATGAAGCTTCAACAACTCCACTTTCCATAGACCAAACGCTCATGGAAAGGACGCAACAAGAGAGTGCATGAACTAGCTTAAATACTCAGTGCAGAAACCGGTCATCAAAAAAATGTGGGTCCATGTTGCATTTAATGCATTCAAAGGTCCAATAATATTTCTCATTGCATCTACGCAATGTCTCAAAACATGGGTTATGTAGAGAAAATGCAATCTAACTCCAAGTCGGATATGCAAATCTCTTTGATACATAAGACTCCAACTCGCAGGGCCTCACAACAAAGGAGTGAGACGATATTCATGGGGAGAGAGAGATTCACACACACCTTTCAATGTATATACTCACTGGGAGAGAATGAATAAAGGAATCTCTGTAATGTAATCTCCAACTTTGGAGTGGAAGAGGATAGAATATCTGTAAGTCATGAAGAAGTAGTGAAAGGAGAAACTAGAGATAGTGCGATTCCTAAGAGAAAATATACACTTCTACTGGGACATACAAATGAGTCACATATAGCCATCCCTATGACAACAATCTGTCGATCCATTTAACAACATCAAATATAATCCAACGGATATCTAGCTACCAAGAGGGCTACATGCTAACATGCTGCTCCATAATATTCTCAGGGACTCAAGCACAAGAACACATAGAAATATAGCAGTCTACAGGCCGAGATCCCAAGCACAAACTTGCAGCAATAGAAAGAGACTTAGTTTGATATGGTGTGGAGTAGGAGAGCTTCAATTCATCAACATCTCCACCCATGTTCTAAATGGATCGTGCTCAGTTAATACTAAATGGATCGTGCTCAGTTAATAGTTCATGGCGAAAAAGTCTCACACTCCACAGTGGAGTCTCAACATGTGCAAGCAACATCACAGTATTTAGCAATATGCATTCAACAATCAAATTAAAGGATATTCCATGAGGTACAACACATCTTCAAATGAGAAAGAACTCTACTTTTTGGAAAAGGTAGTAGCTACAACTCCAATGCAATCACTAGAGAAGAACACATCTTCAAATGAGAGACAACTCTACTTTCTAGAAAAGGCAGTAGCTACAATTCCAATGCAATCACTAGAGAAGAGGTAGCACCTCACAATAATCTCCATAACTCCATCACCTCCATAAAATATTCATAATGTAGCTCACAACACTTCGATGTTGACATCAAGAGAAGAAGCACCAGACTTTTGAGTTCACATCCTCTCAATTCTTACACTACAGTAGCAATGTAATATATAGAGAATGTCATCGGGATCTCGTAGGTCACAAGGAGGGAGGATGGCTTATAGAATAAAAATAAAAGAAAATAATTTTTGTTTCTCGTTTACCTTTAAGTGTCCTCTTGCATGAATCCCTCCCCAGCATGCAGTCCATGTGGCATCCATCCACGAGCACCTGTGGGAGGTAAGAGACAACCTAACTTTCACATTCACTTTTTCCACCCATTCACAGTCCCCGGGCTAGGCGTATGTTAGAATCGGGAGCATTTGTACAACCCATTCAATAATTCAGGATGGCAATGTATCCAAGGAACCATTTTTTTTTAGGACGAAGAGGAAAAGAGGCCAGAGAAGCCTCACCTTTATGGACTCACAGAAATCAGGCCCCCAGTTATTCTTTCATGGATCTTACCCACCTCAAGGTTTGCATTGTTTATATTCACATTTTTCAGATACCTTTGCTTAGATACAAATCATGTGGTTTTAAGAACTGGATTTTTTTAGGATATTTTTTAAGAACTGGATTCTTTCACTGGATTCTTATTAGAAATAGAACATCCGGATATTTTTTCAGGGAAATAGATTTCACTAAGTTATTTCTATATTTTGTGCTCTGAATCATAGGACATTCTCGAGGAAATGGGGCAATTTGTTGATGTCTTGAAGTTTGCAGGAGGGACTTACAGTTTGATGCATAAAACATTCATTAAAGAGATTACAGAAATCACACACGGGCACAAAGTGAATATGTGGGACTGGCCAGTAATAAACCAGGTTTTCTTTTAGCTTTTTACATCAGTACTTGCAAAATCTTGTTATGAAATCTACATAAAAGCCAACTTCGAGTATTTGGATAAGAAATTTTCATACACCAACGTCCTTCTTGCAGGGCTGATCAGCTGCCTATAGGGTTTTTTCAATCAATTTCTGTGCGCGTTTGCTTCGAGCTTCGATTCACATGTTGTCACTCTTATCCATTTTTCTGTAAGGATTCTTCAATTTCAATCCATTAATCTTCGATTTCAGACTGTAAACCAGATTCTCCAAATGGTTCCCATACTTTCAAAAGCAAAGAAAAACAGAAGCAGATCAACACCATTTACTACATGGATTAATACTTCGGCATTCATAAAAACTAGCTTTTGCTTAGTTCTCTTTCATTCCTTTCCTTTGAGATTGCTTTGCTTTCTTACAGATATCTTAACTGCCCATAGTTCACAGCTTTTCAGCTTTTTTTAAAGCCTGCATTCTCTCACAAACACAAACCCTTGTGGACTAGACTGTGCAAATTTTAGGTTTTTGGCAAAACGATTTCGTGAAGGAAGATAGGTAGAAGGGGATCGAAGAAAGAAAGAAGCATTTTTCTGTAAGGCGTCTTCAATTTCAATCCCTTAATCTTCGATTTCGGACTGTAAACCAGATTCTCCAAATGGTTCCCATATCTTCAAAAGCAAAGAAAAACATAAGCATATCAACACCATTTACTGCATGGATTAATGCTTCGGCATTCATAAAAATTAGCTTCTGCTCAGTTCTCTTTCATTCCTTTCCTTTCAAATTTCTTTGCTTTCTTACAGATATCTTAACTGCACATAGTTCACAGCTTTTCAACTTTTTTTAAGCCTGCATTTTCTCACAAACACAAACGAAACTAGGAGGACTGGACTCTGCAAATTTTAGGATTTTGGCAAAACGATTTCGTGAAGGAAGATAGGTAGAAGGTGCTCGAAGAAAGAAAGAAGCAGCTGTGTTTAGCAAAAGGTAATAGACTATTATTCTGCACCGTCGGATCGGCCCGATGTGTCGTTGTGGACCAACGATCTCCATCTGCATTCTTTCGGGAAGCTCCAACTCTTGGATTGATGGTGATGGGACATGTGGCACTGTGTAAACCTATCAACGACACAGATTATCCAAATAGTCAGATGAAAACATCCAACAGATGAAAACAAAAATGCATTAATTTTGGGGAGTAGAGTCCCACTTGTTGAAATGCCTTACCACTAAATTAGAGTGGACAATTTGACAGGTTTTTATTGGCTAGTCTATAGTTTTTAAATGGCTGCATGGATGCACAAGTTATTAAGAAAAACGTATGCAACTTTAACATATACCAATTACATCCTCGGCTTGTATAAAATTAGAGTGGACAATTTATGATATTAAGGTGTTTTTATTTATTTTTACTGTAAATGGTTCAAGAAGTTACAACGATTTCTTTTAAGGATTATAAAAAGTTTAGCTTTATGTTTTGAAATTCAGAAACTAAATATTACAAAAATTGTACTTAAAGGAGATTTTTTTTAGCTTACTAACATCGAACAAAGTTAATCTAAGACTAGTGTAACTACAACCATATTGTAATGATATTAATAGTCTTTTAAAAAACCCTAAAATACTACACAACCAAAAAAAAAGGATTTTCAAGTTGTGATCAATCTGCTTATCATAGAGAGAAGAGTTGTGTCAAACTTCAAAATAAATGATAATATCTATTCATCTATCCCTACTTTTCACAGTTGATCAGCCACTTCATTGAATTCAGTGTAAATAGGTTGAAATTATATGCTATTAAACATTGTTATAGGCTTTTTAACTTCCTGTTGTGCCCCTGCTCAACAACCTTCTAAAATCATTATTTCATCAAACAAAATTCCATTTTGTTTGATGAAATATTTAAATTTTAAAAGAACAGGTTTAATGAGTTTTTAGCTACTGATATGGTGGTTTCCATTAAGCTACTGATTTGTTGAAATTTAATTTTTTTTCTAATAACCTTTGCAAATTCTATTGGATTAATGGACTATCATATTGAAGTGATTGTTTTGGATGATTTATACTAGGGAAATTACGACGTGGCTCTTAATGATTTTTATTCCTGCTTTGTAACCCTAGTCATGTATATTATCCCAAAATATCAGAGATATATTTTATTGGTTTCTTTATCATGATGATTTGCAAGGTTTCATTATTATGGTTTTCATGTATTATCTAAACTATAATTGTCAAAGGTTTGATGTTTCTAACTCTGGCGAAGCCTAGACTTATGTCTCATGGTCCTTATCCTAAGTTTCCGAGCCATTGTCGATCTTGATTCAATTCCATATGGTCTTATTTCAAGGTTCATGTGCATAATTTGTGATTATAGTATGACCTCCGCCACCTTTACGAGATATGTCGAATCTATGATATGAGTGCATATATTAGGGTTACCACCGGATTGATTTTTGGCGCAGTCTGTGTCTTAAATCATATATCGCGAAGCCAGCTTGTCATCATCACCCTCGCACTTGAACTGCCTATCATATTTAAGTTCTGGTACGTGTCTGATATCGTGGCTGCTTGGCATTAGACCACCTGTTTTACGAACAATGTAAAGTTTCCTATCATTTAAGTCAGGGTTGAATCATGATATTATCAGCGTTCTAGAGTTTTCAACCGTCATTTGGGTTATCAATCCATTACCACTCCAAACGCCGATGCTTTCGCTCATGTCGAACCCGCAGAAGTATAACCCGCACTCGTCCATGGCTTACCCTGCTCGTTACCTGGTGTTGCTCAACCTTCGTTCTAAGTGATCACAACCTGGTCTTCTGTCTTTGGCCGAGTGGTGCTATGTATTTTGTGTGTGGTTGCGCATTCGTAATCAGCCTATGATGGCTCTTGTCGTGAGGGTGGAACCCTATGAGATGACCCTGTTAAGCTCAAACCTTGAGCTCGCTGAAAAAGTTAGGAATGTGGGGTGGATGCCATTCTTCGAGAAGTTTTTCGACTCGAACCCTGAGGTTACCAGAGTCTTTGCCCTGTCCCTGGTTAATTACCAAACTGAGGTTGGTGATCTTTGCTTCCGAGTTGATGAAAGATCCATAGCAGCTGCAACTGGTCTGTCTCTGTCTGGGCAAAAGTGGTTCAAATACCAAAAGATGGACATTACCAAATGGAGACGATTGTTAAAGAACCCGACTCAGGAAGTTTTGTTTCGAACTGGGGTGGCAAGTAAGTATTTTCTTAAAAAATGGCGTTCAGTGCTTGAGTTAATTCATAGATATTTGACCTGTGAGGGCCGATTATCTTCGGCATACGTATATCATCTTCGTCTGATGGCTTCCTTTATAGGGTTTCCCATTAATTTGCCTTACTATCTTCTGCACAGTTTATTTAAGATGTCAAACACCATAAAGAAGGGGCCTAAACATGTCAGCCACAGTCTTTTCCATCACGGTCTGGTTCGAATGTTGATTGATTACGAGTTGTTGAAATCGGGTCGCTCATGGGAGCAGTTTATAGAGTCAAACGGTTTTTCATCCTTCTATCATTGCATGTTCAATAGTCCCGATGACTGTAGTAAGCATAGAGATTCAGGTTCGGCTCCGCCCTTTTCCCCGCACAAATCTCTGTCGAACCCTAGTCGTGATGGTTCCGAACCCTGTAAAGAGCCCATGGGTAATCCAATGAACAGTTCTCAAACCCTTAGAGGTCCTGGGCGTATGAGAAAGATTTCATCTCTGTCACCTGTTACTCCGCCCATCAGTAGTGATAAAACTGGGAATCATCGAGGAAATCTACCCAAGTCCAAATTGGTTAGAAGGCTGACCAGGAGTATGGCGAAGGCTAAAATGGTTAAAACCCCCGTAAGTAATAAAGTTCCAGTGGAAATGGTTGTGATTGATGATGAAGAAACCATTGCTTCTTCGCCTGTTAAAAACAACCTGGTTCATCCTGAGTCCGTTCATGATTTAGTTGGTGAAGGTCACCCTGTGGTTGATAATGATATGCACGAAACTCCTTCTCTATCTGTTGTCGAGCCGCAAGTTGATGCCACTCTTGATCATAATAATTCTCCAGTAGGGGACAAGGAAGTGCGGGAAGTTTCAGTTAATCATATGGCTGATTCTATAGTTAAAGAAAAACAGATTAAAACAACCTCGACTGTTTTTCGTGGAACTGGGGAAACCATTCATCCTCTGTTCATTAGTTGTCTGTTGGATAAGGTTCGTAGAATGGAAGACAGGATGAATGAAATAGTAGCAAGTCGGGATTTAATGAAAACTGAGAATGTGGAGTTAAGGGCAAAGGCTGATAAGAGTGGTCAGCAGCTTTCACGATTGAAGAGTCATAAGAACAAGCTCATAAGGAGAGTCCTTAAATTGCAAGATGAAAACGAAAAGAGTGAAGAAAAGCTGCGTGAGCTCAACGCCCAGATCGCGCTCATGCAATTCAGGGCACCTTCACCGAATCATTCCAATGGGGTCAATATTCAAGTCTTTAATGCACCAGTTAACTTATGATTATGCTGGATCGATTTGTTTTTGAATTTTGATGATCTTGTACAGGTATTTGTTTATTGCATTTCATTTGTTATTTACGATTTATCATTGTTTATTTGTGTTTATGTTTTAATTTTATTATTTGATTTGCTGCAGGTATTATGGGTGCTGTTTACGTCCAGGTTGGATCGTTGTTTTTAGATTATAGTCCTCACCGATTGGACTAGACCGCATAACAAGATTGCCAGGTGTTTTTTATCGCTGGAATCTTCGATTCCCATGGATCGTCTTGATGATTTTATTTATATTGAAAAATGACACGTTACACTTGTCATTTTTAATTAGAAATCAGTTGCATAATCCGGTCTTGTTATCTCAAACTTTTAAGGATGTTTGTTTTTATTAACTTGTATTTAAGGGTTAAAAGTTGATAGGATAGGGGTCGGTAGTTTGTAGAAGGGAAAAGGACAAGACTGGGTTTGGATTTTGTGACTCTGGACAGCTATCCGTCTGTAGCCCCAATCTTTCGAACTGGTGATACTGCTATATATGTTACTGTTTGAATACTCTACATATGTTTTTGGTGTCTGTTGGTCCTGTTTCTTCCTTTTTATACTTTATTATGTTTGTTAAAATTCTCTGTAGAAGTTTACAAGCATACATTTCTTGTGTAATTATCGATTCTCATGCTTTCAGTTTTGCTAATATATCATGTCATGTAACTGGCAATTTACATTGTTGTTTATATGATTTGTAGTTGATTATTGTATGGATCTGGTTAATGTTTAACTTATTTAAATATTATCTAGGTGTATCCACGTAGTAATTCTATTAGCATTAATTGATCCCATGGTTAATTTCTTTTACTGCTCCTGATCAGGATATTAGGATTAGATATTGTTTTATGCTGTTCATTTTATCTAAAAAATCCTTTTGAATTAGATTTTGTTTATGAATTACATACAGACAATTCTTTTTGTAATTATTGTACATGTGTATACATTATGCAACATACTCCTGTAGGATACTAATCTTGTTTAGGTTTATGTTTTATTTATGTATTTAAGACTAATTGTATTAAGTAATTTAAA
Source organism: Pseudotsuga menziesii (assembly GCA_001517045.1). Classification (NCBI taxonomy): domain Eukaryota; kingdom Viridiplantae; phylum Streptophyta; class Pinopsida; order Pinales; family Pinaceae; genus Pseudotsuga; species Pseudotsuga menziesii. The sequence continues at coordinate 27,784 of LPNX010920591.1, read as the reverse complement.
CTTAATAGTTTGTCAATCATTGCAATATATAACTTAAATCAATCTTCGTAGCTGTAAATATAGGTCCTAATACTAACAATCAGTAGCATTAATTCTAATCAATAGGTATTATAAGACCTCAGGCCAACAGAGCCTTTAAACCTGTCGGGAACGACTACCTCAAACAGCTTAAAGCCTGTCCTAAGGATCCCGGTCTGGGTCGTTTTCCCATATACAATGGCGCTAGAAGGAGGGCCAACGTAAAATGGCTAATGAAAACAACTCTGTTAACAAAACAAATCAGCCTACTACCCCTCAAATCCAATCTACTGCACAACCACGCTCTCATCATTCATCACGAGCAACTGAAACCCCAGTAAGCGACTCTGTTCGAAACCTGATCTCGCAGTTTAATTCTCCCGGTATTCACTTACCTGAAGAAATAGACCAGTACGAACAAGCCTTAAACGAATCTCGTAGAATTCTGACAAGAGCTTATTCGAACCTTACTAGGCGACAGCCTACTGAGTTACCTCTTCCGCAGATTACACGTCCTCGTACTCGTCATTCTGAATCTATTCTGGGAGAACAAGAACAGCCTTTAGGTGCCCATCCCGATTCTCACATACAGCAATCTTTCACAGGCATCAACCAGCCTTCTTCTTCTGCAGGACCACTTGCTTCAAGAGGGTCTGGTCAACCACCATCACCGCCTTGATCACCTCCTCGTGTTTTACAAACACCACCTTCACCACCTCCAACTCCAAGAAAATGGCAGCTGCAAATCCCCCGAATCCCAATGCTAATATGCCATGGCTAGCTCAGGATGCAGCGGCCGTCCCTGGCGTTCAGCACCCTTTACCTAAACATCCTGAGAAATTATTGCCTAAGTTCAATCCTGAGTTGAAAGAGCCAGCGGAAGATGATGTAAAAAAGTTTATGTTGGCAGTCCGACTCTTGGATGTGGAACATGAAGATGTGGTCTGTCGGCTTTTCCCTTATACGTTTGAGGGAAAAGCATCAACGTGGTACTTTTCACTTACAGCTGGTTCCATTACTAGCTGGAACGAATTTGATCTTGCATTTACAAACAAGTTTGGAGATGACAAGACTCCTGCTATTTTAGTCTCGGAATTATCTAGAATCCGCATGGACCCCAAAGAAAAGGTTAAAGACTTTAACCAACGCTTTCTGACCTTAAGGAATAGGATTCCCGCTACTTTGAGGCCTACTGAGGACGTTACTGTTGAATTTTACACTTCATCCTTACCGGGAAAGATATCCATGTTTGTCAGGCAGAAGGCCAAACTTACCCTAACTGAAAACTTTGAAGAAGCGATTAAAGTTGAAAAGGATGTGAATGCCACAAAAGCGAATCCCGGGGTAGATAATGAATCAGCATCTTCTTCTCGGAAGAAGAATGACAGTCCTGCCAAAATATCTGACAAAAGGGGCCAATATGCCTTAGATCTTGACAGTTTACAAAGAGTCATTAAAAAACTGTCTAATGAGATCATAGATTTAAAAAAAGGTACTTCTGAAAATACCGCAAATAAAGAACCACCTAAACAGTTTTTCAGAAAACCTTTTCAAAATTCAGCTGCGAAAAAAACTCCACCCTCTGAATCCAACAGCGTTGAGGAACTCAATAGCTTCCTCAAATCAATATTTTCAGATCTAGAAACATCTACTGAAAATGAAACTCAGTCTTCTGGACAGAGTTCTCAAGATAACCAAAAAACGAATGATGACAATGACGATAAACCACCCCATGTCATCAGTCATTTCTGGGACACCTCAGAATTAACTGATGATGAAGATGTGGCTGTTGTCAATGTAAATCAGCATCAGTACAACACCAGAAGCAAAAAATACCAGCCTTCAACTGAACCTGCTACAACTGTTACAGATAATAGTTCAGCTGTCCAAAACAAAGACCAGCCTGCAAACAATAAGTCTGCACACTCCCTTGAGTTAGAATATGATTTGATCGAAGACTTGAAGAAAAGCAGAGCCAACATTTCTCTATATGAACTCTTAAAGATACCTGTGATTCGAGATAAAATGGTGCCAGGAGTTTGCTCAAGTAAATCTAGTAAAACTCCTTCCAATCAAAATAATTCGACCATTAATAAGGATAACTCGAAAAAGGCTTCAGTTAATGCATCATCCATAGGCAAGAAGTCTGATTCTTCAACTCCACCCTTTTTACTTACATTTGAAATATTTAATCGTAAAGTACATAACTGTATGATAGACTCAGGGGCCTCTAAAAATGTGATGCCTTACTCTGTATCTAAAAAACTTAATGTTGTCCCTGAACCCTGTGATACAAGTATCGTACAGCTTGATCGCTCGAATGTAAAAGTAATAGGTAAGTTGAAGCAGGTGTTAATAAGGTTGGCTTCGAATCCTTGGGTGCACTTTATCATCGATATTATTGTCACTGACATCCCTGAAGCATATGGTTTGTTTCTTAGCAGGGATTGGTCACAAAAACTCGATGGGTATTTTTCCACAGACTGGTCACACCTGTGGATATCTCATAAGGGTCGCCCGAATAAAATTAGAATCGATCGAGAACGGTACATGAAACATACCGTCACTAAAATTGATGACTCAAATGAACCAGTCTTGTTCACTGATACCATAATGGGTAACTACATGGCTGATTCATTTTTTGGGAACTTTGAGGCTGCAATTTCCGAAGTTTCAGATTCAAACCAGCAGTCTGAAATTTGTCATTTTACACAAGTTTCAGCGGAAATTTCAGTTCCAGATACACCACATTTAGATCTCAATGACGGTTGTTGGTCTCTTTACTTTGACAGTTCCAAGTCAAAAGAAGGAGCTGGTGCAGGATGCTTACTGATTGATCCTTGTGGTAAAAGGTACTTCATTGCTTGCAGATTAATATTTGATTGCACCAATAACATCGCTGAATATGAAGCCCTTATTCAAGGGCTGAAAAAAGCGATTGACTTGGGAGCCAAAGCCTTGGTAGTCTTAGGAGATTCTGAGATTATTGTTCGTCAGGTACGTAATTCAATACACTGCATAGCTGGACACTTGAGAAATTATCAAGCTGAGGTATGGAATTTACTTTTAGCATTTGAAGCATTTAACATTAGTTCCATACCTCGTTATCTAAATCAGGAAGCTGATCTTTTAGCTAACGTTGCTTCAAGATTGATTCCATCTGAAGGAATCCTTACTGATGCTTTCTCGGTTGAATTGTTGTTCAGGCCTTCTATACCTGACAACATAGCAAATTGGAGAGTCTTCAATGACGACCATCAATTAATCAATTTTCTGACTCTTAAAGATACCTTTAAGGATGCGGTTTTGGACGAGATGACTCACGATGAGGACCTACACAATTTTATGGTAATACATAAGCCTTTTTTAGTTCAGGAATCTCTCGATCAGGTTAGTGTTTTTCCCAGATCAGTAATCAAACTTGAGAAATTCTATGACTTAAAGGATAAATTCAAAGCTGCAAGGAATTGTAAAACTGGTAGCTCCATCATGCAATCTGACATTGTGAATCTAGGAACTGAGCAAAACCCTCAATGTGTAAATCTAGGCAGTACATGTTCTGTCCAGGAAAAAACAGCCTTTATTAAACTCTTCAAAGAATTTAAAGACATATTTGCATGGACGTATGATGACCTGAAAACATTTGATCCTAATATCATGCAACATGTCATTCCTATGAAACCGAAGGCCAAGCCTTTTCAACAAAAATTGAGGAAAATGCACCCCAGCCTAGAACCAGCTGTCAAAAAGGAGATGAATAAACTCCTTGCCGCTAGAATAATTTTCCCTATTTGGCATGCACAATGGGTAGCAAATATTGTACCCATAAGGAAGAAAAACGGTGACATTAGGTTATGTGTCGACTTCCGAAACCTGAATAAGGTTTCGGAAAAAGACAACTACCCTGTTCCTACAATGGAGAAAATCTTGCAACAGGTCTCCGGATCTAAAATGTTTTCGCTACTAGATGGTTTTTCAGGATACAACCAAGTGTTAGTATCCAAAGCTGACCAGCTGAAAACAACTTTTAGGACGCCTTGGGGAACCTATGCATACAGGAAAATGCCATTTGGTCTCATAAATGCCAGAGCAACATTTCAGAGGGCAATGGACATCGCCTTCAGAGGTCTGATTGGTAAGTTCATCATTATTTATCTTGATGATGTTACTGTCTTTTCAAAAAATAGGACTGATCATTTAATTCATCTCAGGAGTGTCTTTGAGCGTTGCAGGAAGTATGGGATTTCGTTAAATCCTAAGAAATCTATCTTTTCAGTGACAGAAGGTAAGTTGCTGGGTTTTGTTGTTTCTAAACAAGGCATTAATATCGACCCAGAACGTACTCGTTCCATCTCACAGATTTCGATGCCCCACTCAAAGAAGTCCATGCAGTCGTTTCTTGGAAAGATAAATTTTGTTTCTAGATTTATTCCTAGGTTTACAGAAATTGTTCGGCCGCTTCAGAAAATGATAAGAAAGGATGCTGAGTTTAAATGGAACACTGACGAGAAGCAATCTTTTCATGACATTTTAAAAGTTATTTCTGAAGCTCCCACCCTCACTAGCCCAGATTTTTCCAAACCATTCATTTTATATAAGTTTGCTTCTGATTCGTCTTATGCTGCTGTTCTGACATAGAAAAACCAGGAAAATAATGAAGCTCCTATCGCTTTTACGAGTTCTGGTCTCAACGGTGCAGAATTAAACTATCCAGAAGTGGACAAGCAAGGTTTCGCTGTTTTCAAATCTGTTAAACATTTCAGGCCTTACTTACTGAAGTCCCACACCAAAGTCGTTGTACCATATTCTGCAGTTAGAAATCTCTTGGTACAGAAGGATCTTGGTGAAAAATGAGCACACTAGGTCACAGCACTTCAGGAATACGACCTGGAAATAAAACCTTTAAAGATTGTCAGGGGGCAAGGACTTTGCAAATTAGCAGCCGGGTCTGCAGACAGTGCTGAATCAGATCTGCATTTCTTCAGCGAGCCTTCCTTATTTGAAAGGGAAGTTTTTTCGGTCTCCACTCCTCCTGATTCTTGGTATCACGATATTAAGTTTCTCTTATTGCATGGGACCGCCCCTGAACATTTAGACCCACGTCATAAGAGAGCTTTAAGACTAAAATCTGCACCTTATCAGCTTATTGATAATATTTTGTTTGGAAAGAATTTCGAAGGAGTTCTCCTTCGTTGTCTAGAAAAACATGAAGCTGATGATGTGTTATCTCAACTACATGCAGGACCAGCTGGAGGACATTTCAGCGGAGAAACTACTTCCCATAAGATACTCAAAGCTGGGTACTACTGGCCCACATTGTTCAAAGACGCATATTCTTTCGCCAGGAAGTGCCAAGAGTGTCAAAGAGCAGGAGGCAGATTGAAAAAGGCAGCCTTACCCCTCCAGCCAGTTGTCGCTGAAGTCCCATTTCAGCAATGGGGTCTAGATATTGTTGGCCCAATCACACCAGCCTCTTCACTACAACATAAATACATTTTGACAGCCACAGACTACTTCACTAGATGGGTTGAATCCATCCCATTGAGGGTAGTCAATTCCGAACAGGTGATATCTTTCCTTGATTCCTTTATTATTACCAGATTCGGTATTCCAGAGTCTTTAATATTTGATAATGCGACTTATTTTTCCTCTGCAAAATTAACTGAGTATGCATTAGATAGAGGTATAAAGCTGAAATATTCAGCTAATTATTACCCTCAGGGTAATGGGTTAGCAGAATCCTCTAATAAAAATCTGATTAAGATTCTGAAACGTACTGTGGCTAACCATCATAGGAATTGGCATACTGCTTTGTCGAACGCTTTATGGGCTGACATGGTAACCCCTAAAGCTGTTGTAGGGAACTCTCCCTTTTTCCTGGTGTATGGTCAAGAAGCCATCTTACCCCCTAATTTGTTCTTGCCTTCCTTACAGCTTGCCCAGTCGGTGCAGGAGATACCTTGTTCCGCCATGGAGCACCGAATTAACACCTTGCAAAAACTGGAAGAAGACAGGGAGGTGGCTAGGAAAAAATTTGAAAAGCACCAGCAAAATGTTAAGCGTTGGTTTGACCTTAGGAAGTCGGTCAGTCGAGATTTGGAAGTGGGTGACTTAGTCTTGAAGTGGGATAAGGAACACGAAGATAAAGGAAAACACACAAAGTTCCAATGCCTGTGGCTAGGGCCATTTATTATTACAGAAAAACTTGGTCCCAGTACTTTTAGGTTACAAACACTGGAAGGTGACATTGATAACCTTCCAGTAAATGGTCACCTAATCAAACGATACTTTTATTGATCCTCCTCAAGGGATCATCATGTATATATCACTGGTGTGGTGTGCTTGTTTGAATGATTTTATTTTCTTTGCTTTTGGTCTGTGTGTATTTTTCCCCCTTTGATTTGCTATTTTGCTTTTGTGTGTTGAACCTGACAGATTCATTGAACCCCAAACTGAAAACTAAGTTCATTTTCCGTAAGTTGTCTGGCAGTCATGCACAAAGACATTATTTTCCTGAAAGCTGTCATTTGATTTTACTTCTTGAATAGAGAATGGTATCTTCATTGTTCAGAATATTACCAGCAACTTATAAAATATGTTAATATTAATTAATTATATCAGTTTCTGCAAAAATTTGTCCAAAGGGATTAAGGCAGTGTTTGGTAAAGTCATCTATCAAATCTCTTACGCCATCCCTTCTCGTAAAGAGGAACAGACTTGCCTCCCTATCTGCTAAGACAATCTCAGTTGGGATTAACAATAATTACGTTCTGGACGAGATGGACTGAAACATCTGAAAAAGCCGTCTGAAGGGCAGAAGGTCTCATGATGAGCCGGTCTATTTAGGATCATAAGTTTACATCTAGTAGCATTGTCGTCTCCGGTCACCAAGCCTAGGCAATGACCTTTGGATATAAAACTCTGAGGGGTGAAAGGTCTCATCACGAGCCAGTTCATTTTACTGTTATGTAGACTGGTGACTGACATGATTACTACCGGGTTATCGAGCCTGAATCATGACCTTCATGACTAATAAAAAAAAAAAAAAATGAAAACAGAAGATAATGGTAACAATTCATCTTGCCCAGAATTGTAGACTTTTTACTAGCAGATGGGATACTGGCAGTTTGTGGGTTCTAAAGTAACCCTGTCGAGGCTATGGACGCCTGCTGGCAGCAGGGCTATGCTTGTGGTATTGAGGTTTTATCTTTTAAGACCGAACCATTTACTGTTTTACTCCTTACAGACTGATTTTTGCTAGAAATCTGATTTGTATCAAATAAATGAATCTACAATCTTCTGGTAATGTTTAGAACCGTGAGATATTTGAATCTGTTTGAGGTGCTAAAATGGTGTTCTCTATGCAATGGCTTACATTAAGGATTTAATCTCTTTGCTTGCATGATTTCAGGGAAATGAATAGAGATAATTGTTTCGTCCAGCAAGTCGCCATCTATTGTGCCCCTGCTCAACAGCCTTCTAAAATCATTATTTCATCAAACAAAATTCCATTTTGTTTGATAAAATGTTTAAATTTTAAAAGAACAGGTTTAATGAGTTTTCAGCTACTGATATGGTGGTTTCCATTAAGCTACTAATTTGTTGAAATTTAATTTTTTTTGTAATAACCTTTGCAAATTCTATTGGATTAATGGACTATCATATTGAAGTGATTGTTTTGGATGATTTATACTAGGGAAATTACGACGTGGCTCTTAATGATTTTTATTCCTGCTTTGTAACCCTAGTCATGTATATTATCCCAAAATATCAGAGATATATTTTATTGGTTTCTTTATCATGATGATTTGCAAGGTTTCATTATTATGGTTTTCATGCATTATCTAAACTATAATTGTCAAAGGTTTGATGTTTCTAACTCTGGCGAAGCATAGACTTATGTCTCATGGTCCTTATCCTAAGTTTCCGAGCCATTGTCGATCTTGATTCAATTCCATATGGTCTTATTTCAAGGTTCATGTGCATAATTTGTGATTATAGTATGACCTCCGCCACCTTTACGAGATATGTCGAATCTATGATATGAGTGCATATATTAGGGTTACCACCGGATTGATTTTTGGTGCAGTCTGTGTCTTAAATCATATATCGGAAAGCCAGCTTGTCATCATCACCCTGGCACTTGAACTGCCTGTCATATTTAAGTTCTGGTACGTGTCTGATATCGTGGCTGCTTGGCATTAGACCACCTGTTTTACGAACAATGTAAAGTTTCCTATCATTTAAGTCAGGGTTGAATCATGATATTATCAGCGTTCTAGAGTTTTCAACCGTCATTTGGGTTATCAATCCATTACAACTCCAAACGCCGATGCTTTCGCTCATGTCGAACCCGCAGAAGTATAACACGCACTCGTGCATGGCTTACCCTGCTCGTTACCTGGTGTTGCTCAACCTTCGTTCTAAGTCCTCACAACCTGGTCTTCTGTCTTTGGCCGAGTGGTGCTATGTATTTTATGTGTGGTTGCGCATTCGTAATCGGCCTATGATGGCTCCTGTCGTGAGGGTGGAACCCTATGAGATGACCCTGTTAAGCTCAAACCCTGAGCTCGCTGAAAAAGTTAGGAATGTGGGGTGGATGCCGTTCTTTGAGAAGTTTTCCGACTCGAACCCTGAGGTTACCAGAGTCTTTGCCCTATCCCTGGTTAATTACCAAGCTAAGGTTGGTGATCTTTGCTTCCGGGTTGATGAAAGATCCATAGCAGCTGCAACGGGTCTGTCTCTGTCTGGGAAAAAGTGGTTCAAATACCAAAAGATGGACATTACCGAATGGAGACGATTGTTAAAGAACCCAACTCAGGAAGTTTCGTTTCGAACTGGGGTGGCAAGTAAGTATTTTCTTAAAGAATGGTGTTCAGTGCTTGAGTTAATTCATAGATATTTGACCTGTGAGGGCCGATTATCTTCGGCATACGTATATCATCTTCGTCTGATGGCTGCCTTTATAGGGTTTCCCATTAATTTGCCTTACTATCTTCTGCACTGTTTATTTAAGATGTCAAACGCCATAAAGAAGGGGCCTAAACATGTCAGCCACAGTCTTTTCCATCACGGTCTGGTTCGAATGTTGATTGATTACGAGTTGTTGAAATCGGGTCGCTCATGGGAGCAGTTTATAGAGTCAAACGGTTTTTCATCCTTCTGTCATTGCATGTTCAACAGTCCCGATGACTGTAGTAAGCATAAAGATTCAGGTTCGGCTCCGCCCTTTTCCCCGCACAAATCTCTGTCGAACCCTAGCTGTGATGGTTCCGAACCCTGTAAAGAGCCCATGGGTAATCCAGTGAACATTTCTCAAACCCTTAGAGGTCTTGGGCATATGAGAAAGATTTCATCTCTGTCACCTGTTACTCCGCCCATTAGTAGTGATAAAACTGGGAATCATCGAGGAAATCTACCCAAGTCCAAATTGGTTAGAAGGCTGACCAGGAGTATGGCGAAGGCTAAAATGGTTAAAACCCCCATAAGTAATAAAGTTCCAGTGGAAACGGTTGTGATTGATGATGGAGAAACCATTGCTTCTTCGCCTGTTAAAAACAACCTGGTTCATCCTGATTCCGTTCAAGATTTAGTTGGTGAAGGTCACCCTGTGGTTGATAATGATATGCACGAAACTCCTTCTCTGTCTGTTGTCGAGTCGCAAGTTGATGCCACTCTTGATCATAATAATTCTCCAGTAGGGGACAAGGAAGTGTGGGAAGTTTCAGTTAATCATATGGCTGATTCTATAGTTAAAGAAAAACAGATTAAAACAACCTCGACTATTTTTCATGGAACTGGGGAAACCATTCATCCTCTGTTCATTAGTTTTCTGTTGGATAAGGTTCGTAGAATGGAAGACAGGATGAATGAAATAGTAGCAAGTCGGGATTTAATGAAAGCTGAGAATGTGGAGTTAAGGGCAAAGGCTGATAAGAGTGGTCAGCAGCTTTCATGATTGAAGAGTCATAAGAACAAGGTCATAAGGAGAGTCCTTAAATTGCAAGATGAAAATGAAAAGAGTGAAGAAAAGCTGCGTGAGCTCAACGCCCAGATCGCGCTCATGCAATTTAGGGCACCTTCACCGAATCATTCCAATGGGGTCAATATTCAAGTCTTTAATGCACCAGTTAACTTATGATTATGCTGGATCGATTTGTTTTTGAATTTTGATGATCTTGTACAGGTATTTGTTTATTGCATTTCATTTGTTATTTACGATTTATCATTGTTTATTTGTGTTTATGTTTTAATTTTATTATTTGATTTGCTGCAGGTATTATGGGTGCTGTTTACGTCCAGGTTGGATCGTTGTTTTTAGATTATAGTCCTCACCGATTGGACCAGACCGCATAACAAGATTGCCACGTGTTTTTTATCGCTGGAATCTTCGACTCCCATGGATCGTCTTGATGATTTTATTTATATTGAGAAATGACACGTTACACTTGTCATTTTTAATTAGAAATCAGTTGGATAATCCGGTCTTGTTATCTCAAACTTTTAAGGATGTTTGTTTTTATTAACTTGTATTTAAGGGTTAAAAGTTGATAGGATAGGGGTCGGTAGTTTGTAGAAGGGAAAATGACAAGACTGGGTTTGGATTTTGTGACTCTAGACAACTATCCGTCTGCAGCCCCAATCTTTCGAACTGGTGATACTGCTATATATGTTACTGTTTGAATACTCTACATATGTTTTTGGTGTCCGTTGGTCCTGTTTCTTCCTTTTTATACTTTATTATGTTTGTTAAAATTCTCTGTAGAAGTTTACAAGCATACATTTCTTGTGTAATTATCGATTCTCATGATTTCAGTTTTGCTAATATATCATGTCATATAACTGGCAATTTACATTGTTGTTTATATGATTTGTAGTTGATTACTGTATGGATGGATCTGGTTAATGTTTAACTTATTTAAATATTATCTAGGTGTATCCATGTAGTAATTCTATTAGCATTAATTGATCCCATGGTTAATTTCTTTTACTGCTCCTGATGAGGATATTAGGATTATATATTGTTTTATGGTGTTCATTTTATCTGAAAAATCCTTTTGAATTAGATTTTGTTTATGAATTACATACAGACAATTCTTTTTGTAATTATTGTACATGTGTATACATTATGCAACATACTCCTGTAGGATACTAATCTTGTTTAGGTTTATGTTTTATTTATGTATTTAAGACTAATTGTATTAAGTAATTTAAACTTAACAGTTTGTCAATCATTGCAATAAATAACTTAAATCAATCTTCGTAGCTGTAAATATAGGTCCTAATACTAACAATCAGTAGCATTAATTCTAATCAATAGGTATTATAAAACCTCAGGCCAACAAAGCCTTTACTACCTCAAACAGCTTGGAGCCTGTCCTAAGGATCCCAGTCTGGGTCGTTTTCCCCCATTGCGGGCTTACTCAAATACGCCCGTCAACACTTCCATCTTTCACTAATCCAAAATAAGGAAATGGAAATTAGAAACTCCTTTTTCCCATCCAATGATAAGTTATGAGTCCCCAACAATCATCACTTCTTCAATCCTCAATGCTTTTGACAAATAGAAAATACCCAATAAAAACCAAAATCTCGGTTCTAAAGTTGGTTCCTCTCGTCACCTCTATCCATCCTTTAATAACTACATAGATATTTAGTTTTAAAACAAAGCCTACTCCACATATATCTTCCTGTTCCTCATTGTCTAAATAGCTCATAGGACATGCCAAAGTCTTATTGAAATAGAACGAATATCTTAATGTATGCAACTTTAATATATAAACATTATTTCATGGGATTCGATTTGATAGTTTAAGTATTTAGTATTGGAAGTTAACTTTATCCTATGTCATTTATCAGCAACCACCCATTTTTTTCCCATGCGGCACCTCAATGGTCTTGATGGCATGTAAAATGGTCATTAAAAAAGCAGTGAACCTTTTCAGAAGAGGGAACATTCATTAGTGGTTAAGGGACGCTCATATTATTAATGGGAAGGAAATAAATTTGACAAAGAAATCCGTTTAAATTATCCCTGGCCCCTGCTCAACAGGAGAGTTTGAATATAATTTTAGATGCGTTGCAATTCTCACCTTTGTATTGCTTGATACTTTGGCGCTCTTTCAAATTGCAATGCACGCTTGCCGTTATCAGAGCTCTAACACCGTTTCTACAAGTAGGCTTATTTATCGCTACTGGCAACACGATTTGAATTTTTAATGGCTTTCTTATCCAATTACAAGTATTGTAAGGTTATGTAAATGTAGAGAATATTCCGTAAGGAGGTAAAACTAATATTACTGCATTTTTCGTTTATCATATCACTTTAATTTCGGTTTAACCTCTTAATGCAAGAAACTTGTATGAATATAAATTTATGTTTAATACTTTTATTATAGTCTATTATTAATACCGAAATAGATTATACTTTTATTATCCCAGTTGCAATACAGATTTTACATATACGTGATCATGATAAGATATATAAATGCTCTTAAAATTCCGACGCAATCAAATCACCCATTCATAGATTATATTTATTCAATCCATTTTGATATTGCATTCCAATCTACAATTAATTGGAAATAAAACAGGTACCAGAGGGCAGGAAATGGTAGCAGGAAAGCATTACCAGGAAATAAAAGATCAAGTTATTGATACATGCTCGAATCTGCACGAACAACCTCCGCCGAATGTATTTCTTTAACACAATGGACAAACTATTTGTATTCTGAATTCTTATTAGTATTCTTATTCAGCAATTGTATTCTGAATTATTCAACATAATGAACCAATGATAATTCTAATTTGATTAGTATTGGGATTATCATCCACGTGGTATCGAGGGCAAAGCAAAACTGGAGGATCGATAATATTATTATTAGGAGAGAGCGTGATCGAACACAAAATATTATATTCCAACAGAGAGATTCCTGCCGGACCAGATTCTTTCCATCATCGCTGCACAAGCAAATAAATAAGAGAAAATGTGGGCAATAATAAGTGGTCATTTTAGTGTGATAAATGATTTTGATCTTTCAACTGAGAAGATGTGTTGATTCCTGGGTGGAACTGGTTTGGTGTTGCTCTGGACTCTAAACTAGTTTGGCCATTTTAGAAGGTCTTTCAACTGCCAAGATACATGGATTCATGGGGTTCAAGTAGTTTACTCATGCGGCTTGCATGTGTTCTTTAGCTCAAACCCTATGTATTAAATGGAGACAATATGCCTTTTTTTTTACATCGGTATTTTGTTTGCCGAAATTATAATTGATAATGACCGTTTCTAAAATGATTTGGATTATATACCTATTCTTTTCAGGAAACTTTTCAGTAATTTTGATTTTTTAATACATGTTTTGTTTTTAATTAGTAGTTGGTCAAGGTGGATAGTTTTAAATGTAAAACCTAAATGGTTATACTATATAATATGTAGTTTTAGTGCTTATCACATATTGCAATCCAACATATGTTTATTTCAATCCTTTTTCTACTGTTGTAGGGTTATTAATAGAGGAAGGATCAGAGGTTTGGACAAATTGATCAGAATACTTAATGTATATGGGCCTTATTGTCAGAGATAACAATTCTGGGATTTGATTTCAGATTTAGGATTATTGAATGACCCTTCACTCATTGTGGGGGGCGATTTAAAGTTTACTCTGTCTTCTTAGGAAGTATGGGGTTATGGGAATGTGGTGGATCTCCTTTTTTTTTTATCTACACAATGACAATATCTTTTTTGCTTTCATGAACATCTAAAGAAGACAAGAAAGAACGAATTATAATAAAAAAAGATTTATCTTTTTAAGTGATGTAGCATTAAAATAACTGTGCCCCTCCTCTCACCTCCATTCCTCCATGGCAGAGCCGGCTTCCACCTTTTAAGCGGACAAATTCACTTCCAACCCAGTCTTGGCCAAAAAGAATGCCCCTCTCCCAGCAAAGTAGCCTGCGGACGACTCCACCACCAACAACCAACATCCATACGCTTTGGTTACCCCATTGTCACCCCATTGTGGTTTTGTCATGGTTTCATGTCTTTTTCGGGATGCATGTGGGATTGGAAGTCATATTCATGTTTTGTCATGGTTTCATGTCTTTCTTGGGATGCATGTTGACTTCACAAACTTGGATTGTGCTAGCCCACCTGACATGGTGAATCCCAAATGAAAATACAATTAGTCCTCAAGACGGGAATCGAGGAGACTATTACGACACATTATGTGACTTGGAATGTCTATCAAAGAGGGCATATGATAATGTGAATGATGAAATGCGGTATGGATAGGATGAGCTCCTTTACCTACATAAGATGTTACGAAGTGTCTCAATCCATATTTTTTTTGATATCTGAAGGCCTGATAACACCTGTGTTCTTTTCCTCAAGCCTCTGGTCAGTGAGACTGAATAAATTCCCCTAGTTTCACAGTTGGGTGACCCAGAAGCATGGGAGTAGGTTTCTGCATAGCGGACTCTGAAACTTGAATGGTCCGTGATCTAAATGTATTAGGGGAAATGAATTTATTGTTGTGTATCTTACCCTTGGTTTTCCACCTTAGCATGCTCCCGTTCCTGCACATTTCCTAGCACAACTCCTTAAATTACCTAGTCTGAAGTTTCATTGAGTGTTTGCAAATTTTTTATGAGAGATGAATAGGAAATTAAATTTAATATATTAGAGGAAATTTCAACTCAAAATGGGCCTCCTAAAAAAAATTAATAAAATAATAGTTAAAATAATAAAATAATATTTATTAATTTTGGAGGAATAAAAGAAAAAAACTACTTTTTTGTTTGTATTTTCGAGATATCTCCTTGTGTTTTTACTCAAATTTTGATCCGGAGAGCTCGTTGTATGAGAAATTAAATTTCGCATCCAACGAGTACCCGCTCAGCATACTTTTGACAGACCCTCCTACCCCAAAAACAAGAAATACTTGAAAACATGTGATGATGATGTCATCATTATTTTTTTTCAGGTATTTCTTGTTTTTGGGGTAGCGGGGTTCGTCAAAAGTATGCCGAGTAGGTTTAATTCCATATCCAATGAGCTCTCCCGATCGAAATTTGAGTAAAAAAACGAGAAGATACGTCGAAAATACAAACAAAAAAGTAGTTTTTTTAATGATACCTACCCCCAAATTTATATTAAGAAAGTGTTTAAGACCTATACGGTATTTCAAATTTAAAGCAATTTCATTGGGTAACAAATGATGGCATGGAATTTAAATAAATGTTAAAAGGCCCATTTTGAGTTTAAATTTTGTCTAATGGGTTCGACTAAGTTGCTAAGTTTTGACATGTTGGAATGATATCTAAACTAAGAATCAATTTTATTAATATCTACGGGTTTGGGAGAATCCTTGAAAGTGATGAGTAACTTATGCATTGATTGCTGACTACTTAATAGACGTTATTGATTTATAAATTCATAAATTGTAAACTACCAATCTATTGAGGCTTGTATACCTTCTCACCTGGGAAGAGAGGACAACCAAATAGAGTTGAATTCTTGCCTATGTTTGGATGTACAAAATGTTGATTTATTATTCATGTGATATATGTTATAGTTTGGATGTACCACAAACCCTCATGAGTGATTAGGAGGTGCTGAGAATCTAGATCAGATTGGAAATTACTTAAGATATTACGAGATTTACATTATGTAAAATTTCTATTGAAATAGAGAAAAGGTGTTGGAACGTTATTGTTTTAACATAAATTCAATGATGTATCATATCTAGTGCTTAGGGAATGATCAATTGATGAGAATATAACATAATAGGATTAAGACATGAATGTGAAAAGAAAGTGAAACTAGCATTGAATATACAATAAGAATTGACTTCGATACGAAGTTTTTTAAAAGATGGGGAGTATGTAATGCCCCACTAAAGGGTAGGAAAAGTGATTGAATAAAATCATTTGTTAATAGAAATAGATGTGACGATTCAATACACAAGTATGTTGGTTAGTATCCTTGGGTAAACTGGCATGGAAAGATTCATGTATGAGGATCTAATATCAAGGATGAATATAGTCCCAATACTATTACCTAAGAGGACATATTTAAAATATATAAATAGTATATGTACTTATTCTAGAACTTCGAGACGAAGTTACCTGAAGTGGGGGTGTATGTAACACCCTGTTTTTACCTTGGCTTTGAAGATTATTATGACTAGACTTGAGGGAGTTCTATGAAGAATGAACTCACTATTTATTTATTTTTTTGTATTTAAAACTTTATTTGGACATGTTATTGAGGACATCTGATTCCCGATGACCAATACTTTGGTAAAATGATTAGCTACTGAAGATATATGAACTAAACAAACTTGTCTCACTTATGGATTATATGATGATTTTAATTATGAATAAATGAGAAATTTATATGAAGTTATCAAGCAAGAGATAAGTTATATATTGTTGAATGATTGACAAAATTATTGTATAGCATGTACTCTAATGGTGTTTCAAGTGTTATAGGAAAGGCAGGTACATGAACAGAAAAAGAGCATTAGTATGCAAAGACTCTAAGGGATTCAACGACTATGGAAGGTGATACCAAACTTGTTTGTAATGTTATTAAAGTTTGATATATTTTGATGCAGTGGCATGCGTGGACTCTGAATGAGCCAAGAAACCTCAAGAATTGAGGTCAATGAATAATTATGTTATGATTAATATTTTATTTTATGAGATTTGATGCACAAGGTGTTATATGTGTAGGTGATGGGAGATGATTGCCAATGGACCCACATCACATGACGGGGCTGAGAAATTATATGTGTAAGGATAGCAATGGGCAACGTGATGATCTTTGAATAGAGTGAGAAACACTCCATCTCATGAGATGCACGTGACGTGACGGTAGGCTGCGATTTGGTCACTCACGAGGATTATACTCGAGGTGTGCAATAGGGATTCGGCCCTATTCCCCAAGAACCACCCGGATCTTCGCAGGGTAGGAAAACTGAGGTAACATTAGCTCAATCATCATAACCAACTCACCACCTATGATAATTATTAGAAGGGCATGCTCGGAGCATAACGCCTTGATAATTTTGGCCGCGACAAGAATACAACGGTAATAAAACACCTAAATGAACTAAAGAGAGATAATAAAAAAAGAATGGCCTTAAAGAACATAAACATATCTGGATTGGTTAAATGAAATAACTAATTACTAATAATTAATATAATTAAATATAAATAAACCTAGAATAAATAATAATAATAATAAATAAAATAAATAAGAGTAATAAAGGAATAAATAAATAAATATCATAAATATATGAACTAAACTAAACTAAACTTAAAACTAATTAAAAGATAGCCTAAGATAATAAGGTTGAGTAAATAAAATAAAAAAATAAAACAATTAAGTAAAGAATCATTTAAACTAAAGTGATGGATGGATGCATTGTTATTTATGAAAGGGTTAATAAAAAGAGAAAAGAAGGAAGTGACTTTTTCCTCTTCCAATGGCCATAGTGTGAGCGCATATCGATTTTCTGACTTAGAGGCGACTGCAGAAGAGTGCTTGAATACAGCAGCTCTGGCGTTGTATTGTCGTTCATTAGAGGAATTTTGGGGTCTAAAATGGGCCTCCTAAGGAAAATAATAAAATAATAGTTAAAATAATAAAATAATAGTTAAAATAATAAAATAATATTGATTAATTTTGGAGGAAGAAAGAAAAAAACTACTTTTTGTGTTCGTATTTTCGACATATCTCCCTGTATTTTTACTCAAATTTCGATCAAGAGATGTAATGTCCCCCTTGTATGCCCTAAAGTGTTGTAAAATTTTTTGTAAATGTTTTCTGGTGTGGAGC
Source organism: Pseudotsuga menziesii (assembly GCA_001517045.1). NCBI lineage: Eukaryota > Viridiplantae > Streptophyta > Pinopsida > Pinales > Pinaceae > Pseudotsuga > Pseudotsuga menziesii. Next base: position 9,924 of record LPNX010920591.1, on the reverse strand, counting down.
TCAAGGCCAAGGCCCCATCAGTAAAACCTCATGAGTTGGGGGAATTTACTTCCTTAATTTTGTAGGTCTAGAAGACTTAATAGATTGCTGCAACTTTATGAAAGAAAACTAAACAGAGAAGTAAAGGATGAGGAAAAACGTTGGGGAAAGCCTTCATAGAGGGAGCCGCACTTGTCCTTAGCATCAACATAAGGGTTAAGTACAAATACTTAAGACGAGAAGAAAACAACCTAAGGATGCTACATGTCTTAGGACAATAGTTCGTAGTCCCGGTTAAAAAATAAAAAAAATAAAAT
>LPNX010920571.1:0-50466 GCA_001517045.1 Pseudotsuga menziesii | reverse complement strand
TCCCACTCGGTTTAATGCTTTGCTTCTGTCTTCTACTTTGCTCACAGTTTGTGAGAATTTACTCATGTAAGCAATTTTTGTCATTTTCTCGAATTAGCTCTAGACGCGGATGGGATTTGTCTCCCAAGACTTTCACAAGAAGGTTGGCAGCACTGTTAGAGGTCACCAACTTTCTTCAGATGTATCTTTCCGATTCTGGCTTGCCAGAATGCCGATTAATGCAACATAACCGTTCTTGTTAAAAAAAAAAAAACAATCAATTATGGTATTTTAACTAAAGGAAAATTAAATTAATCTCTATCATTTAAATTCTTTCCTCCGATAAACTAAAAATGATTTAACACTAAACATGATAGCATTAAACGCACAACTCATCCTCAACATAGTAGCAATGCTTGTAAATGACTCTAGTGAGAAGCAAGGTTACAAAAATCGAACCAGTGATCAAACCGGCTGACCTTGAAAATCGAACCGGGAAAAAAACCAGATCACAAAACTGATGCACAAAAAATACTTTAATTTTGAAAAATTATATATATATATATATATTCATGTGCAACCATGTGAATCCAAACCATTATACGCTAATTTGCAAAAAGGGCTCTTGCTATGTGCCATACTAAGCATATTACACTAGAACCTTCCCCGCTCAACCAACTTTTTTATTTTTATTTTTTTTAAATTTAAAAAATACCCTCTTAAGTGTTGTTGTACACTTATGTATGGAACCAATCAAAACCAGAACCGAAACCCGTAAAACCGGTCAAAACCAAAACCGGAACCAGTCAAAACTGGTCAGTTCCATACAAAACCGGCCATTTCCGAATTGAGACATTGGTTTGACCTGGTGAGGAACCAAAACCAATCGGACCAACCGGTTCCGGTCCGGTTTTTGTAACACTGGTAAGAAGTAGAATTGAATGATTGGGTTCAAATCTCATCATCGCTCTCCATCTCAATAGCCACTACAACCCTATTAAGTGTGTCAAGGTTGCATCCGATGACATTGTGAAAGTAAAGAAAATCCAAAATAGAGTGACTTACATAAGCCTTCGAGAGATCTACAACCCACATATGTTGTTCAATGGGGGCCAAGATACCCCAAGATTGTTCAAGCCCTATTAATAAAGTTGTCATAGCAGTTTAAGGACCTCAAAAAACTAGGACTTCTACAATAACAAAAGCACCAAATACCATTCCAAGAGATCAAGTTCCCAAAATTTTATGAATTTATGAAGACTAAAAATGGTTTGTCCCCCTTGGGTTGTTTCACCATACAAGAGGGTCATTTCAAGCGATTGAAGCTCGGTACCAATCCTAGGCAACTTTGACAGAATAGATACCCCCACCCACAACTTCTTAGCATGAAGGATTTTTCCTTGAGTGTTGTATATAGACTATGCTTCATTGTAATATTCCTTTATTTCATATTGTTTCCTTTAAAGGCAATTAAGAGATAATCTCCTATTCCTTAGGCATCACCATGCAACACGTCATCATTATCATACTTCGAAGTTGTGTTGCCCATCTATATTTGGCATATTCAATATTTATTCTGTTATTTTGGATAACTAGAAATGTCATTTGGAATGTCAAAATTAATTTTGTATTCCTCCTCACCAATTAGGGTTGAGAGTTGGTGCAAGTTTTATAATTTCATACTTATGAGTATATTATACCGAAACTCCATATGCCTTACGTGATTGGTCTTCCGTACCTTGTATAGAGATGAGCAATTGACTCAGCAAGCATAATACACCTGTGTGAACCCCATCTTGAAATGTGCTCCACCTGTAAATAAGCACATTTAAAAGGAACTCAAAAATAACAAAATCCTTTACATGTTGGAAATTCTAAGTATTTCGGTCCTTGTTTCTTTTTTCTCACGTTTCCATTATACTAGCGCATACCCATCTACCTTGGGTCTCAAGGTGTTCCAAAGATCGAGGTTACATACCTTTAATAGCTCGAGGCTGCATATTCTGAATAGCTTGAGCTGTTCCAATATTCAATACATTGGATTTTTGTGCAAACTCTTACACACAACACATAAATATTGCTATTACCCTACTCCCACCCAAGCATCCACAAAGCTCAATGGGGATTAAAAAGTACATCCCATATAAATAGGATTTGGGAATGCAAATAAAAATCCTAGATCAATACTGAAAGCAGGAAAGGCAAAGAACTATATATCTAGTCAAAAATCTAAGAAAACTATATATGCAGTCAAAAGAAGATACAAAACAGAGAAGAAGGTGGAAGTGCAAGAGAGTTTCTTTCCAAGAGAAGATGGGAGGATGTCAAGGCCTGCCAGATCTGGAACTAGAGATGGTGCTGGAGCTGAAACTAGATCTGGCTGTGGAGAAGTGTGAGGGGTGCACGATACAGGCTCCTCATCAGAGTCATCAATGGATGTGAAGGGCACTGGCAGATAATATGCTCTGGGGAGTGGCCACGACCAAGAGGACCTAGCTGTATAACCTGGGGGAGCACCTTAATTCTCTCGGTGCAAAAAGAGACATGTTTCAAAAAAACATGTAAGAAAAATTATAGAAAACTGCAATGAGGCTTTGGGGCTTTGATGATGAAGTAGATGGAGAATTGAGTCACCACATGAGTTCCATTCTTGATGTGGGCTGCCCCACTCAGTGGCAACTCAATGACATATAAAGACAGATTAGACCAGGTCCAAGTCTTGGACAATTTTGGCAGAATAGATACTCTCATACCTGGCAGCTAAGCCGGAGAAAGTCCATGGCATGCAGTGCATCCCTCGACCTTGGGGCATGTTCCTTGAAGCAGCAACTTCCAGTCTTGGATGAAGAAGGAGGCACAAAGCTTAAGAAGGTGCTAAATATTAGGATAAATTATTGACCACAAAATATTAAATACGAGAATTTAGAGTAGGAAAATAAATGACGGGGTGGCATAGATGACAATTAATTAGGGTATTAAAATTGAAGGGTAGATACAGAGGCCATTGAAAGTAAAGGTAGATGTCAAACATAAATTTCAGGCTGCTGAAGCAAGTATTTACACAAGTCTGCTAAGATTATTAAAAATTACACTAATCAATTTTGAAACAAAAGACAGTCATAGAACATTTTTCTGATGCTCCCAAGGGAAGGGAAAGTAAAAATCAATTCATTCCAGAAAATTAAATCTCTTTCGTCGAGTGAATAAAGTAAAACCGACTTAAACCAAAGGATGGTAACATTAAAAGCAGCACCTCGTCCTCAGCATTGCTGTGGTGCTTGTAAATGACCCGCAGGAAGTGGTACCGATCGAGCAGGGTCCGAATCTCGCCGTCGCTCTCCTTCTCAATAGCCAGCGCATCCCTGTGAAGCGTGCCGAGCTCGCTTCTGATGGCCTTGTGAAAGTAGAGGAAAACCAAAATGGGGCATTTCAGAGCGGAATGCCGCAAATAAGCCATTGAGGGATCCACCAACCCCATTGGCCGTTCAATGGGAGCCAAGAGTCCCTGGGCGTGCTGAAGCCCTGTCAAAGGAGTCGCCATAACGTCTTGAACACCTTAGAAAACCAGGGTTTCTTGCAGTGATAAAATCGCCAAATACCATTCGCAGATATCGGGATCCCCAAATTTCATGAACCCAAAGAGCCGAACGACAGTTTTCCAGAGTTCTCAACCGACCTCTCTTCTCCGCCTACTCCCGTGCCTGCTTTTTATCCTTTAGATTAACAAATTCCTTCCTTCCTCGCAAACTCCCGTTAACGTTTTTGGAACCGTGGCAAATGGGCGGCATCCACGTTCGCGCTGTATACGTGCATGGATTAACACATCTGACTCGGATTTTGCAAACTCCACCGATAACGCCGTTGGTCTATGGCCACACAAGCCGAATTCCATTTCCATCGAATATGTTCCAGGGCTAGAGTCCTTAAGTCCATTTCCATCAAATATGTTCCAGGGCTAGAGTCCTTAATTCCATTTCCATCGAAGACTTTCCACGGCTAGAGAAGAATTGGAGAGTTTTAGGGCCGGCCATTTACTATCCGGTAATCACATGGGTGGGGGTGGTGGTAACATCTGGTTATATTGTTTTTAGTTAATTTTTGTTAGTTTATTAGTTAATTTTTGTTAGTTTATTAAGTTAAGGTGTGGGTTTTGTTTTTAAGGTTATTTATGTTTAATACTTGTTAGATACTTTTTAAGTGGTTTAGTTTAAAAGAAACATCAAAAGAATTTAGGCATGTTAAGGTTGGTGTGGCTAAACCAAGTATAATCTCTAAATGTTTTTGATTACATAGCCAATAATTTAATGGAGATTCAAACAAATAAACAAAAAAAATTAATTAATTAAATTATATTATAATATATTTTTTATAAAAATTACTTTAAAATATAAAACAAATAAGTATATTTTTAATTTAAATTAAAAGGCTAAATATTTTTCTCTAAGTATTTTATCTAGGCTATAAATTTAAGAAACACACAAATAAACAAAAAATAATAATTAATTAAATTAATATATAATAAGTCGAGTGGATTAGTTCAAGTGGTTGAGAATTGTTTAAGGTCAAATCTCTCAATGATAATGCAAGGACATCATGTATCGACAATTTACCCCAGATATTATCCTAAAAATATAGATAAGTACATAAAAAAAACTCCCTAACAATATTTCACTTCATCCTATAATATAAATAAGTACATAAAAATTCCCAAACAATATTTCATTATAAAAATATATAAAATATAGTTTTTATTAAAAACTTACTTAAAAATATTAAACAAATAAACATAGTCTTAATTTAACTTAAAAAGTTAGATACTTTTCTCCATATATTTTATTTTATTTAGGTATAAATTTACGAAACACAATAAAATCATCAAATTCATAAACAAAATCGTATTCAAGAAAAGGGTGGAGGTTTTAAATTTGACAATGATATATGTGGCGAATCTATAACCAACCTTGTATATGTCAACATCTCTGGTACGTCACCATGGGGAGACGTGGAATCATTAATTGACCATTGAATTTCAATACATCTCCAGGATATATATATAATTTTTTATTATTATTAATATGTTGTTTAAGTTTAAAATAGGTTAAGGAATTTCGAAGGAAGACAGAGGTTAGATAGAGAAGATGGAGTCAAGGGTAGATTGTGTTATTGTGGATTGTAAGGTTGTTATTAAAGTAAACGTTTATGTTTGAATTATAAATTTTGATTGTACGGTTGTTATTAAAGTAAAAGTTATGATTGAATGATTAATTTTGATAAAAGTTTTAGTAATTAAAAATTTATGTAAGTTTATAAAATTAAAATTTAAAACCAAATAAAAAGTTATAAAAAAATTTATGTAAATTTATAAAATTAAAAATAAATTACACTTCAAAAAATTGGATCCTTCTTGGTGCTTAATCTGGGTTTAAGATGAATCTATAATGGTATTTGTCTCAACAATGAACAAAAGGAGGACTATGACAAATGACTCAAATTTATTAAGGTGTTCCCATATTGGAAGGTGTATGTGAATAATCCATGTGTAGACCATAAGTCATATGCCAATTTGTGCATAATACATTCCTACCGTCCACAACTACATTGCCACGGGGAAGAAGCAAATGCCTTGTCAAATAAGTCTCTTAGATGGTCACCACCAAATTCTTCAATTTGGGGAGGTATGATTTGTCTAACACATGATCTCTTCCAACTTTGTTGTCGAGCTCTTCATTTCCCTTTTTGATGTTCAAGAGTCGATGCTATTGTCCATTCCATTTTTTTGGAGGATGTTTCCATTGTCATGATTTTCTTATTCCACAAAATGAGAAGGGAGATCTCAATTACAAGATTTCAAAAACTTTCTCACTTATAACATGATCTAAAGCCTAATCAAACTGTGCTAGAGTAGCTAGATGCCTACAGCTCGGTATGAGAAGTAACACAATAACAACAATAAGAGTTAAAAAAAAAAATTATGTCAACTCATAGAATAAAAAATTGAAACCAAATGAAAAATAATTAGCAATTCCATGTCATCTTATAAAATGTAAGAAAAATTAAAACCAACATAAATCCACCCAAATTTAAGAGCAAATTTTTTTTAAGATGTAAAAAAAGTTAAGATAAAAAAAAAAAAAAAAATTACACCTCATGAAATTAAATCTTGATAGATTTGAGTTGAATATATGTTAGTAAATACCACATTTATCAAAAACTTGTTGAGAAGAATAATGTTTTTACAATGGTATCATTAGATGATGTTATAACATTGTCATAATGTAGTTGCAAGTCAAAGTGACAAAAAAATAGGCTTAAATGATTTTTTTAAGAAAGTTAAACATTTGACGTTTTCAACATTTTTAAATTTTACATCATCAAAATTTTGTCAAAATTATATTTTTTTTATAAATAAAATTGTTGTTTTTAAATTAAAAATAAATTTAATACTCAAGTGATTAAAAAACTACCCAAAATCATAAAATATATTTCAAACATTAAAGTATTAAATATATAATAGTTTTTAATTCTCGCAATAATTATAAATAAAAAAATAAATAAGGGAGGTTGAGGGTGTGATGAGGCGAGAGCGGCGGGGCCACGGAAAGATGGATGGGGAGCATGCGAAAGAGATGAAAATGCACGAGGCGTCCCTGGGTTCCCACACGCTCCTCACGGGCAAATTCGAGATATAACGTCTCAATCCTTGTCATTCTCATTTCTTATCAATTTGTTTAGCGGAACCGTCCTAACAATATTCTAATAAAAGTAATTTAACATTTTGATTAAAGTAATTTATTGTTGCGATTACGTTGTGGAATGTCCCAACTTTCAAATACTTTTTAAATGTTCCACCCATTCTCTTTATGTTCTGTATATTCTAAGTTTTTTTCATATAGAGTGGAATAATAGTGAAAGAATTTTTTTAATATATAGTGTTGGTATATATATGGTTGAATTTTGGATGGATGATTTTTGCTTTTAATCTAAAAATAGATTTAATATATTTTAATATTTTTTTAAAATATGAAACTAGATTCAATACGCTTTAATTATAATTATTTTGTGCAATGTTAACATCTATTAATGCAAGTTTTTTTTTTGTACTTTTTACTATTTTGAGTAGATGGATAAAAATCAATTCCAAAAAAAAATATAGTAATTTTCAATAGATTGTACTTTTATTTAATGAATAAATTAAATAGTTGTATTAATATATATCGTATAGATTTCTTTTAATTATAGTTTTACTAAGCGTTTAGAAGAATCATGTCTATGATTTTTTTTTAAACATAGGTCCATGAAAATTTGCTCGAAGAAGATTTTCAATTTTTACAGCAATCTGGTTCTTCGGCTCTCTGCTACTGCGTTCTGGTGATTGCTGCGTGAAGGATCGTTCCCAGCTGGAGCTCTTGGTGGTGGATCGTTTTCTTTTGATCTCAGTGACGGTTTCTTTGCAAGATTTGGCCTCCTCCTTGATTGTGCAGGATCATTGCTTGCTTGCTTTGTGCAGTGTAGAACTAGAACGCTCATGCATATCTTGCTTAAGCTTGTTCTTTTTGTTACAAACGCCATTGGATCGTTGCTTGTACTCCAGAAGCTGGTGCAGCGCTGAGAAAGGCTATTGCAGTCTCGTTGGAGCTGGGAGCCTCTTCTATTCGTCAAAGATCGATCCATTGGTTTGTATTTTATGTTGAACCAGTATTAAGTCTTCTAGGATTTGAGTTAGAGACTTTTGCTCTGTTTTCATTGACAGAGGGTCAGTCTGATTGTTCCCAATGGCCTCTGGAGGGGGTCTCCCCCCTCTCCTTCCTGAAATTGACGCTTTCAAACGTCTTATTGCTTCATGTGGGAAGAGGAAGGGCAGTCCAATTGCCTAGACCTTTGTAAAGAAAAAGGAAATCCCTTCTATTGACCTTCCGGTTGAACGTCCTTGTCGGGATGCCTTGAACCTAGCAGAATGAGGTTTAATTGGTCAATTTACAGGGTTGTGGCCATCCTCGAAGGCTATATAAAGTTGGGTTCAACGAAATTGGAGACCCCTGGTCTCTGATGGAATCCGTAACCATTTTGTGGGCAGAGGTTACTTTGTTTTGTGTTTGAATCAGCTGCTAATCAAGATCTAATTTTTTGGAATGGTCCTTATTTTATGGGTCCCCATGGGCTCTACCTGAATATGTGGACTCCTGATTTTGATCCTACTCAGGATGTCCCGTCTGCTGTTCCTGTCTGGGTTAGGCTCCCCCATCTTCCACTCCACTACTGGAATTCAGTTCGTTGGAAGCTATCAGGAATAAGCTCGAAAAATACATTGACAAAGCAAAAATGAAAGATCAATATTCATGCGCCCACATCTGTGTTGAAGTCAATTTGGAGATAGGGCTTCTTGAGGCAATCAAGCTCAATGTTGTTGATTGGTCTCATATTCAGGAGCTTGACTATGAGCAGCTCCCCTTCAAGTGTCGTTCCTGCCATGAATATGGCCATTTTGCTCGCAACTGCAAAAAAAAAAAACAGTAGAAGAACCTGAAAAAAGAAAAGACAAATCAATTGTCACAAGTTCAAAAAGCTGTTACTTCTAAACATGTGAAAGGAAAAGGTGGACATGTTGGAAATATACCTCCTCCAATTGTGATTAAATCTCCAAAAACTCGGGCTGAGGGAAATGATATTGTCTCTTCAAATCCCTTTGTTGTGTTTAGTATTGTGGATGAACAGAACTCTCTTATCCTCGAAGAAGGTGAGGTTCAGCAATCTAAAGTTCATAATGAAGAGGTAGAGCAAATAGAGGGCCTCAGGTTACTACTCCATAGTGATTAGAACCGCTTAGTGAAGATGCCTCCATGCATGTTCTATCTCCCATCAGAACTACTCCTTCCCCCTCCTACGCAGAAGCTCTTAAGAAGAAACCTGTTGAGTCTTCTAACTCTTCGGAGGAAGATAAGCACTTCTCAAAAAAGGTAGGAAGAAAGTCTAGTAAAGATATTAGAGAAGAAGAAGTTGAGAGGCTTAAGATGTAAGGTAGCCAGGCAACCATCGAACTGTCTTTTGGAAGAAGTAAGCGGAATAGACCCCCAAAAGGTGGTGCTACTCCCTCTTCCTCAGGTAAATAATGCAACTCATTTCTTGGAATTGTAGGGCCTTAGGGAATCCATTGAAGGTTGAGTTAAATACCTTCTTAAAATGGAACCTTTCGACATCCTACTGCTCCAAGAAACTAAGATAGAAGAGGAAGCCCTTTTATCTATCAGCAAGTCAAAGTGGAATAAGAATGCAGGTAAGGCTGTTAGTGCCTGGGTCACTTCTGGGGGCCTAGCAACATTATGGTCAGAGGATAAATTTCTCCTTAAATCCTCGTATGCAACCCAGCACTGGATTTTCATTGAATTACTGCAAGTATCTAGCAAAATATTCATTTCTCTCTTTAATCTCTACGTTCGAAAAAAATTATGTTGGAATACCCTCTCTGAATATTTGGATACTCACTCTCCCACAAATATAACAGTGGTTGGTGATCTTAATATAATTCTCGATTTGAAGGGAAAATGTGGAGGTGACAAGGGCAAGGATCCTTTACAGGTTGTTGTGGACTCCTGAATTCAATCTAATTATCTCCTCGACCTTAAGCCCAAGAAGGGGTGGTTTACCTGGACCAACAATAGAGTGGGGATTTCCTGAATATCTGCTAGATTAGACAGGTTCCTCATCCAAAGCTCGTTGATGGATGGCAATATTATAATTTCTACAAAAATCCTACCAAAAATTACCTCCGATCATCACCCAATTTCTCTTCAAATTGAAAAGGAATAAAATCTAAGACCCATCCCATTTCGGTTCAATCCACTTTGGATCGAAAGGGAGGGATTCTGGGATATTGTAACACAAGTATGGTCTCAATATATCATAAGATCTCCCAGCTTTGTCTGGGAACAAAAGTTAAAGCACACCAAAATCGCTATGAAGAAGTGGATTAAAATCCCATTTTCTAACCCAATGACTTGTAGGGAAGCGTCAGTCCAGGCTCTGGCTGAGATTCAACTCAACATGGAAGACTGTGTAATTTTCAAGCCTCAATTAGTTGCTGAGCAGACATCGCAATCTTCCTCTTTCCTTTCCTTTCAACAGGAGGAAGAGCATCTTCGTCTCAAATACCGTAGCTTATGGTTACTCGCTGGAGACAAAAACTCTACTTTTTTTCACCAGCAATGCAGGTCCAAGATCTCTCGAAACCATATAGCTGAAATTTGCAATAGTGATGGAGATACAATCAAAGGTCAAAAGCTATTACTACAAGCTGCCAATTCTCATTTCCACCAATTATTTCAAGAGGATAATAATTCAGATGGAAATATGAATGTTGATTTTCTATCCAACATTCATTCTTTGGTCGGTCATGAGGATAATGCTGAACTTGTGAAACCATTCTCTGAACAAGAAGTTGTAGACGTGATTTGGAGTTTGGAGCCGGACAAAGCCCCAGGACCGGATGGGTTTTCCATCCACTTCTATAGAGCTTGCTGGTACATTATTAAATCTGATCTCCTTCGAATGATCTCAACCTTTCTTGAGAAAGCTAAAGTGGGAGGAAACACAAATTCTACCTTTTTGGCCTTGATTCCAAAGGAAGTCAGCCCTGCTTCTTTTGATAGATTCTGACCCATCTCGCTTTGTAATGCTTCATATAAAATCTTGGCCAAACTCTTAGCCAATAGACTGAAACCTCTATTAGGATCTTTGATCTCTCCTCTCCAAGGGGGGTTCGTTAAAGGAAGGCATTTGATTGATAATGTGATCTAAGTTCAAGAAGCCCTTCATTCTAGCTTTCAAAGGAAAGAAAGAGGAATGCTTATCAAGCTAGATATGAAAAATGCATTTGATTGGGTCAAGCTATCCTTCCTCTATCATGTTCTAAACTCTTTTGGCTTTAGTGCAGAGTTCGTCCGCCTAATAAAGGCATGTACTAATAGGTCATGGATTGTGCCTTTGGTTAATGGAAGACCAACAGATTTCTTTCAAGCCACTAGAGGCCTTCGTCAAGGGTGTCCCTTGTCTCCTTTTATTTACGTTTTGATGGCAGAAGCTTTTAGTAGAAAACTTTCAGCTAAACTTGATGCTGGCTCTCTCCCTGGTATTAAGATCGCAAGTGGTGTGGATTCTATAAATCACGTCCTTTTTGTTGATGACTCTCTCTTCTTGGGAGGGGCATCTCTTAATATAGCTCGGGATTTCAATGTAATTCTTCAAAATTTCTATTTGTCTTCAGGAGGTTTGATTAACAAAAGTAAGAGTGTTGTTTATGGTTGGAACATTGATCACTTGTCTCTTCTTAGGATTTCTCATTCATCGGGATTTCCCAATTTTTCAAATTGGGATAAGATCAACTATTTGGGCCTTCCCCTGACCTTGGGTCCTAGCCATCCCTCGCTATTGCTGGAAGTGCTTTGTAAATTGAAATCTAAAATAGTTTCCTGGGGCGGTCAGTGGATTACCAAGGTTGGCAAATTGATTTTGATTAAGTATGTCCTCTCTGCTCTCCCCATCTTTCAATTTTCTCTGCTCCTTGCCCCTAAATCCATTTTGGATCAAATTTCTAAACTCCTTCAATATTTTCTTTGGGAGGGTGGCAAAGGTAATCATAAGAAGATACACTTGGTCAGTTGGGAAATACTCAAAAGACCTATCTCAGAGGGTCGTTTGCAAATGCGGGACCCTGAATTGGTAAACTTGGCAATGAGAGGAAAGCTTATCTGGCAGTTATATGCAGATAAAAATCATCGTGTCAGTAATATTTTTAGGAAAAAATACCTCAATGGAAATTCTCTAAGAAATATAAAATCTTCTTCCATCCCCTTAGGCACAGTAATTTGGAATCTCTGTAAAAGAGGAATTGACAATTTCCATCAACATCTTTATAGAATCCTTGGTAGTGGGAAAAGGATTTTTTTGTGGGATGATAAAATCCTCGGAAATCCGCCTCTATCCTCTATTAATTTGTTGAGTGAGATCAAGATCTGGATAATCAATAAAGGCTTTCTTCGACTTGCAGATATTTGTAAATAGAAGAGGAATGGGAATTGGGACGGATGGAGCCTTCTTAAGATTCTGGAGTACCTTTCTCAACAACAGTAATTGCTATTTTCAACCTTATCCGGTCTGGCTCCTGTAAATCGCTACGCTAAAGATGAGTGGGGGTGGGGCTGCTCAAGTTTTTATTCAGCAACGCGTGGGTTCTCTTATCTGCATGTCCCCTTAGCTTCCAGATTATCTCCAGGGACCTGGAAATCGATGTGGTCTCCACTATGCCTCCCCAAGGTGAATTTTTTCACCTGCTTGCTAATGCACAGAAGGGTGTTGTCGGGAGAAAATTTAAGCAAACGTGGGTTTCATGGACCGTATCGCTGCTACCTCTGCCAACTAGCCAGTGAAACTTCTGATCATTTGTTTATTGAATGTGAATTTTCCCGCTAGGTGTGGGAGTTGGTCCTCAGTGGCCTTTCAGTTTCAGTCCCTTTCTAAATCTCTGTAGTAGAACTTTTTTCCTCCTGGCAAGAGTGAATTCCCTGGAAAGAATTGAAAACAGATGCCAATGTAAAAATCATGGGTTGACAAAAATTCTGGCAGTTAATTCCGAAGTATATCTGGTGGAAGCCGTGGTTAGTTAGGAATGACGAGATTTTCAATAACAAGCAGTTGACTCCAACTCAGGTTGCATCCAAAATTAAATTCCTTATTTCAAAATCGATTGGCAATTCTTCATCTCTGTCAACGCTACCAGACAAAGTCAATGAGTGGCTTGGGAAACGCATTATGGGAAACAGTAAATTACTCTCTCACAAACCTTGTTGCTCCCCTTCATGGAAAATTCGATGCTTAGAGGCAGAATTTGCTAACAGCTGAAAGAAGTTCTCTTCTGCTATTAATTTTTTTATGGAGCGTCTAAGGGAAATCCTGGCACATCCGGGGTTGGGGGCTGTTAATCTCGCCTGATCGGCAAATTGAAACTTGCTTCAGCTGGGGGCTTGGATTCATGTCCAATAACCAGGCATAATGTTATAGCCTTCTCAAGGTGTGCCAAATTGCAAAGGAGGTTGGGTTCTAGTCAATACAAATATATGGAGTTTATGAACTGTTAATTAAATTGATTAACTCGGAAGGGCAATTTAATAACTCAGTTTTAAATAAAATTCTGAAGAGAATATAAAAGAGTTCACAAAGGTTGAATCCTTTCATATTTTGTGGGATTTAAATAGAAGGGCACACCATATGGCTAATAATGCATGCTTGCTCGCACAAGGTCATCTCAGCCTCAATGGAGAACCTAGTGAATATCAACCAATTCCTTAAGAGTGAATTTCTTGGAGCTTCTCTCTTTTTTGTCAGAAGACTGCTTATTCTTTGTTCGTTTTGTAGATGACTCACCTTGTTGATTGTAATAAGCTGAGATGGCAATTGCTTCTACAGTCGAATTTTCTAAATATAAAAAAAAAATTATCCATTCTTGTTAAAAAAAAAGAATAATAGTGTCTAATAAGTATTGGGAGAGAAATGGTCATCTTGCTTAAGTAATTTCAAAAGAGGGTGAATATTAGCAAAAGAATGAGATGAATAGCATAAATAATCATATAATCAAATAGTTTTCCAAAACTTACTTTATTTGTCTTTCTTTAAAATTAATAATGAATACTAAGAGTAGTTAACTAGCACTTATATCTAAATGCTTGTCGACATAATGAGTCAAATAACCCATATAAAATTCTAAATTATAGATTTCCAGAATAAATTGGAATTTGAAAAACATTTTACTATCAAATAAATATTTTAAACATATATCCAAATGTTTTTGAGAAATGGTTTGTTTTTGTGTATAACTAACAATGAACATTTACATGTTAAGGGCAATCTTGACATGGGAATCAACAATGATGTACATAGTTGGGATGTAAGTGGTTTGGGGCAAGTGGTTTTAGTGGCATGTGGTTTGATTGTTGGTTTTTCCTTATGGGGTTTTCCAAGGTAAATCTAGTACTTTTATTGTGATTGCTATTATTTTGTAATTTATTTTGTATCACATATTTTATTCATTTTAAATTGAAATTTGATATATAATTACATAAATGTGTTTTATAATTTAGCTAATTTAAAATTAAGGATATATGTTATTGGTTTTATAATTTTTCTTTCAAGTGAATTTTGCTACTAATCTATTATTATGTAGATCTATTTTTGGGGTGGACAATGTGACTCAGGTGACACGTCTCATGTATTGGATTGTATGTTTTTTTTTTTTTTTTACAAATATTTATTTTTGAAACACACAATAAGGCTCTAGAAAGAGCCTCTTAACTCAATCAAGAAAAAATGATCATTTATAAATTAATTGTTGATTACTTACATATTTCTATAATCTTTAAACTCCTAATGCACCTAGAAGTATTGACCATCATAGTAAAACATCCATAAAAGTACATATAAATAAGGACCAAAGGGTATCCTTGTTTATTGCTCAATGTAGTATTTTTTTTAACTCAAAGTGAAAGTTACAACTTTGTATTATGTATAAAAAGTTACAATCAACCTATGCTTAAACAACAATCAAGAAAATAAATTATGACATTACCGAATAAAACTACCACTAGAGGCATACAACCCTCTTATAAATTATAAAAATAACTCTAGAAATATTTTTTTTTCACACATAAAAGACAACTTTATATCATGAAAAGTTGTGTCATAGATACATATCAAAGATCCTCCCCAAGAAAACGCATATCAATCCAGTAAGGCACCCGATATCTGTGGAGCAAAATTCCATACATGAGCCATAAATAAAACAAGTCTAGTTGTAAAAGAAAGCAGATAAGACCAGATCAAGATCATATAGCTCAAGATCATCAAGCAACCACACCAAAAACGAAATATGGAGAATATACAGAAAGATAAGTCTAAAAAAAACTTAAGAGGCACGAGTCTATCATTGTATCCCCGTGAAAAATTTCACAATCAATATGCCCACTCCCTGATCCATCGCCTACTTGGAAAGGAAATCAACCATCGTATTGAACTCCCGGTAAATATGGTTGAAGGAGATCTATTGAAAATGACCAATAAGATCTTTGACCTGCCAAATCTAGTGAGACAGGTCAATGGTATGCAAGAGTCGAGCATTATTTTCCTAATCCACAATTAGTTTTCGAATAGCCCAAAAAGTAAGTGAAATAATATATTTCTTATAGGCAAACCAGAGCAAGCCCCAAAGAGCCAATAATTCAGCCTTTGAACTTTCCTAAGGTCATCTAGAAAATTATTCAACATTCATTTGGTCTAAACATGGATTCATAACCCCTATAGATTCATAACCCTTATAGTAACAATTTATTTTTCTCTTTTATCTTCATATCAATTGATGTGCAATACAAACAAGTATATCGTATTTTTCACATAAAATAACATAAACAAGAACAACCTAGTCTTAAAGAGTAACAATTCTTGAGATTCCATGTAAAAGCTCATGTTGACTATCCATCAACTACATAATTTAATTCTCAATACACATGTTGATAAGAGATTTCATAAAACCTTGTCTATATCCTTTTCATGTGCTCCCTGAATGTTTGAACAAACAAGCTCCTCAATGTGCTACTATTGTTAAACCAACTTAGAGTCCCCAAATACCTTAAGGGTGTTAAGGCCCTATTATGTTGTCATATTTAGTGAATACTTCAAAGCCAATAGCTCAAGGAAATTGTTGGAACCCTCTCTTGGTTCAATCTTGAAGTTTTTAAAGTGCTTTTTGTTCAAATATAAAACTCTCCCCTCCACATACAGGTTGATGATCTTGACTAGCTCCATCAAACTAGCTCCAATGCCCTATCTTATCAATTGGTGGACATCTCAATAAACAAGGCTTTGACATTTTTATATGGATTTTGATGAAATCAATTTGGATTGAATTTGAGAAGCACATTCAAAAGTGGGTATATACTTATCTCTAATGATGTCAAAGTTTTTGGCAAGCCAAATACCCCAAGACACCACTAATGGAAGGGCCTAAACAAATTTAATTATTTATTCTCAATCTAGGACTTTAAATACACACTAATGGACTGACCCTACCAACCTCCTCTACAACATGTCATCTTCTCCATTTATGTCCAAACTTTGGTAACATAGTTATAATTAATTAACAAAAAACCAATGGTTTTGTTTGACTATTTACATGGAGTACAATGCCTTCAGCTATAATTGCATATTTTTGGGAGAACCTCCCCAATTAAGGCTTTCTTCCTAATGGCAATCGATATATATATTGGATTTAAGTGGGACTCTAATTTCCATATAGCCTTCCACCATTGTTCCACTTCCTCTTAATTGGGCTCTTCAAACATGACCTTATAGTATAGCTTGGAAGTGTATTCACCTATACAAGAGCTCCTCAACTAAACTAAGACTCCTCTTTCTCCCTTAATCATATGTGACATTCCTTAAGTTGTTTTTCATACCATTTCCACTACCCTTCCTTTACATATATCAAAATCATGTTGTCACAACCCTTCCATCATTTTTGACATATAGATGTGCTTATTACATTTATTGCTTTTCTTAACAAGAAAATCCCTTTATCATGAGAAAGAATCAATCAACTAACCAGGAAGCCTAAAGGCATCTCTCTATTTTGCCCATGGATTTGCCCCTATCATAACTTTCACTCCATTTCTAACTTTCCACATAAATCAATGGAAAATATAGTACCAAAGCCTTCCAAAATAGTGATACATTGTGTATGGATTTTTTCTATTTCCTAATCTATTGCTCCACGTAAGATGGCTAATGTAATTGTCAGTTGGATCCACAATCCATCCTTTGATAATAACCTCCACAAACTAATGGTTGTGAATTCCTTTCTAAAATGATGTGTGTTTTTTAATCCTGGACCTCCAATGTTGATTCTATTATTTAACCAAAGGGATACCATCTTTCTCATGTTTATCGCTCCACGATAACTTCAAAATATTTCCTTCTTGTTGAATCTAACACCCCTTTTGGTATGAAGGGCATATAGTTCTAATATACCATAATTGCCTCCAAGATCGACTTAACTATAGTCAATCTACCCCCAATAAGAGTCATTTATTACACCAAAGCTTGATTATTTTCTCAGTCTTCCCAATCGTCCATTTCTAGCCTTGCTTCCCGTGGTCATTTGGCTTCAAGAAGAAACCCAAGTGCTTAAAGCGAACTTGAAAGTCCTCTTTTTGAAATGAAAATGCCTACAAAATCCATCCAACCTATTCACACCCCATCCCATTAAAAGCAATGGAATATTTAACCATATTGATGTCCATTCATGGAGTTGTGTTGTAAAATCCAATATGTATTTAAGCTTAGAAACATTTTTTCTAGAACCATCATATAAGAGCATCAAATGATCAACAACAACAAAACACAAGTCAAATAAAACAACCCTCTTATTAAACCATCCAAGGATCTTGTTCTCTTTGACTCTAAGGTAGATCTACTTAGACCTTTAGTTATGATAAAATAGAGTAAGGGAATTGAGTAACACCCTTTCCTTAAATCTCTACAGGGCCTAGAGAAACCTGAAGTTGATCCATCAATTAAACCCATGAAAGAAACATATGCCAAACAACCTATAATTCACTTTAGCAATTGCACTCCAAACCCTGTTTGTATTATGATAAGTCTCATATAAAACAAACTAGATCTACCATATGCCTTCTATAAATCTGGCTTCATGACCATAGTATCCAATTTATGGGTTCTTATAGGGTGCGGGCCTTCCCAAGCCACTCTTATTTCTCCATGAATTCGTGTCCCATTTGAGAAACTAATTTGCTCTTTGGAAAAGGATTATTATAGAATCTTATTTACCCATAGTTATGATTTTAGCAATAATATTATATATACATCTACATAGAATGATAGGCCTAAAATCATTGAAAGCTATTGGGTCATAATTATTTCAAATTAAAGTTAAGAATGTTGAATTGAAAACAACCGAGGGTCTTCCCTCATTTCCTGGAATCCTCCACCACCCTTAAAAGATTCTCTCCAACATATAATAAAACCATATAAAGAACTATGTATATAGTCCAACCATCTAGCCTTGGAGTTTGTCCCTTTAAAGAGAAGCCTAACAAATATATGTGTTCATCCTTTGACATTTCTTCAATTAACATTATATTTTCCTCCTTCCCTACAAAGCTAGGAAAGAAAGGAGTAATATTCACAATCTTTGTTATGTATGCTATATCCTACTATTTGCACATAGCTCTTAGATGTGCAATCCCTAGTTCAACAATCTCCTTGAAGGACCTTGGTTTATTCCCATTTGCATTTGCATTTCCCAAACAGTGTTGGTATTTTTCCAATGATTTGTATAGTTGTGAAAATGCTTAATATTTTTTTCTCCAATAGCTATCAATGAAACCCTATTCTCTAGCTCCCAATGAGCTTCTTTTTCTTCCACCAACTTCCTCTTTAGATTCTCCAAATTCCTTAGGTTATACCTAACATCTTCATCTAGGGTCAATTCCATGTCTTTACCATATATGGTTGCATTTTGATCCTCCACTAAAATCAATCCATATTCGTTGTTTCTTCTCTTGACATATTCCCAAACAGACATTGTTTTCTTAACTCTTTTGAGATTTGTTAACAATTGCAAACTAAAAATTTCCCTTAAAGAGTCATCATAATCTATCTTGCAACCTTTACTAAGTTAATAAATCCTTCATCTTTGATCCACTTTGACTTAAATTTAAATCCAAAATACGTACTATCTTAGTTTTCTACTTGGAGTGGAATAGGAAGATGGCTAAAGTCACCTCCCACCTCAACCCAAGATCTTAACATTTATTGATCATTCATAATTGTTGTTGAATATATAAAATTGTTAATCCTTTTGATTGTCCTTTCTTCCCCTTTTCTTGAATTCCACCAAGGAGTACATTTTATAGGTTTAACATCCACTAAGATGTTTTTTTCAAAATTTTGTGTACTAAAATAAAGCATGGGTCCCCAATGGTAAAGTTTCTCCAAACATCAGCTCTCCTAATTAGGAAATATCGGTCACCTCCCATAATAATATTCCATGTTGCCATTAATTGTTCTCCTAATAAACCCTCTCAAAATGGAGTTTATACTCACAGGGTCCATACACATTGAGCACATAAAATTCCCTTCTCAACTCCATAGAGTAGAGCTCCGCCCCAATCTCCAAGACCACAAAAATAGAGTCAGTCTATATTAATGATTTTGTTCTCCGCCCTATCACCCAAATCTCCCAATTGAATCAACACATATAAATT
Organism: Pseudotsuga menziesii; assembly: GCA_001517045.1. Lineage (NCBI taxonomy): Eukaryota > Viridiplantae > Streptophyta > Pinopsida > Pinales > Pinaceae > Pseudotsuga > Pseudotsuga menziesii. The sequence goes on along the minus strand of LPNX010920571.1, from coordinate 31,165 downwards.
CCTAGTCTTTTATAGCTTGGAGAAATCTTCCCCAATTGTATTACCCTCTCCCATTATCTCTTGGAAATTAAATCATCGTAACATTTGGCTTATGTAGATCCATTAACCTCCCAAGGGTGATTTTTTTGGAGGCCTTACCTACCCCTCTAATATTGAGTGACATTATTATGATTATAGGCATTGTCTCTAGTACACACACCTAACTATAAATGTAGGTGTCGATCTTATATTTATTCCCCTCATAAGATACATGGATTGAGCTATGCATAATACAAGAACTTGGGTTAGAATAGATAGTATAGGCCCAACTACAAGGTAGGCATCACAGTGAGCATTGAACTATGTATACCTAGTGGGGAAAGAAATTAGTATCATGTTGGGACATTTATCTCTCTCACCTTTGAAGATATTTTAGCTTATTTATTTTTCTCATGCATGCTAAGCTAGCTAGTTTAACTTTATCAGTGTCTTGCAATGCTCTAAGGGACCCTTCGAGGGATTTTTTTCCCTCCTATACTTCCCTTAGAGCCTTATTTTGGGAAATAGAAAATTGTGAATTCCTAGTCATTACATATTGAAAGCCCTCCTTCTCAATGTATCTACTCAAACCACTGACAACTCTTTCACCAGCCTCAGAATGGGATCCCTTTATAGGATGGATATTATATCTACATGCCTTAGTGCCTAAGGAAATCTCACCTTCAATAATAGAACTAGTTTTTCCCACCAAACCATTGGTGCCTCCCTTGATTCCATATTAAAACTAACAACCCCTCCCTTTGATATTGTTCCTCCTTCCACTTAAATAGGTGCAAACAAACACCCATTCCCAACCTTGATTTTCTTATGATTTATCACCTTATTTCCAATAAATTCTTTATGGACATTTTGTCTACGCCTATTTTTTAAAGATAAATTCACCCTTGGATTCTCAATAGAATTCAAACTAGAAGAGGGAATAAAAGACCTATCAAATCGTGTAAGTGTTTTTTTCTAACCATGGGAACAACAACCTCCCAATAGTATATACAACAGTACGCAAGCCAGATATACCAGTTACATATGACTTAACAGGGACCGAGACGTCCTGAAGCCTGCCGGGGTGGGCCTCTATCCCAGGGGTCGCCTACCCTTTGAGCCTTGTCACAACGGGCCAATGATAAATCCTACCCCCCGCCGGTTTTGAACCTGTGATCTTTAGGGAGATAACACATGTTCTTAACAATTAGGCCCACTCAGGCGCTTCAAATCATGTAAGTGGTTTCTCCAAGGTGGAATCCAAGCTTAGAGGCTCCTTTTCCAATAAGGTCTAATTCTCATTAGTGATTTCCATTAAAGGAAAGTTAAAGAGGGCTTACAAAAACTCCTCTCCACCCCAAGGTAATGACCCCATAACCCTTTTTCCTCCCACAACAACCTTACCTTCTTGGAGCATTTCCTCCTCTAATGTGATTGTAACACCCCGGTTTTGACCCCATGGTATTAAATTGCATATGATGTAAATATTTTATTTGATCATGGTGTGGAGCCCAAGGCAAAGTCCCCACCATGGATTTAGTGTATTATGTATCGATAAATAAAATCGATGCTGATGGTTTATGTGTTAACCAGGCACGATATGCTTGAGACATCATGTAAAATGCAAATTAATAAAAATACCACAACTAGCTATGCGTTGCAACGTTAAAGAGATGGGGGCATGATTTCACAAGTAATAGGGAGGGGGAATAATCAAACCCTTGGGCCATAGGGAAAAGCCAAATGTCTATGAGAGAACCCATTAAGTTGTCAACTACCCTTTTTGTCTTTATGCCTAGTCATCTAAGTTCGTGAAGGAAGTTATTGCCTTGGGATGGGCAAGGCATGGGAGTCAAATTCGTATTGGGGAAGCCGCCCATTTTTGGGAAAACAAATTTTGACTTATGGGCCAGGTAAATACTTGGAAAAGGAGGCCCAAGCCATTATGCACCCATGTGTTTGCTTCCTCATGCAGCTGGAGATAGCTGGAGCATTCTCCCTTGTGATTTCTGTTATTTTCCCATTCCCCGTGGCTGGGAATTTTGTTTTTGGGTATGGTTGTGTGAATGTACAGAAGTGATGCTGGTTTGGGGGACTTGAAAGGTCGTTTTTTTCTCCCTCATGTAGCTGCAACATGTTGTGCGTTTCCCTCATGTTTTTCTACATCTTTCGTATTTTCTCCAAGCTAGGAAACTCGTTTTTGGGTTGTCAACGAATTGGAGAAGAGACCCATGATTTTTGGGTGGTTGTTGAGTCCATTTTTTCCCACGTGAAACCCCCAAAAGTTTCTAAAAATTGAATTGCTGTCAGAGGGATGTTTTTTCCATTTTATTGGGTAGTTTGTGGTAGCAAATTCTATTTATGGTAATGCCTAGCGGATGGGAGAATAGATCCATGATTTGAGGGATTGATGAGGCCATTTTTACATCTGGGAAGCCCAAGAACGTTTCTTGAAAACGTATTTGCTCATGCAGGGTTGTTTTCCCCTCAACCATTTCGTTTTGGTTGCCCATAAATGTTTTGTTCATATCCGACACTTGTGTGTGGTTGTGTTTGATTAATTGCTTGATTGTGTGTTTGATGCAATGTATGGCTTAGCTAAATAAGTCCAAGGAACCCATCTGTCAGATGGTTGTCTGTGCTTAATTAATAGGTTGGATTGGCTGGGTAAGCCCAAGGAACCATCTGTTAATTGGATGACTGTGTGTTTGATGTATGGATTGGCTTGGTTGAGTAAGTCCAAGGACCCCTCCATGTTATTGGCTTGTTTCCTTAATAGTATGTGAAACCCAACTGTGCGTTGGATTGACTGTGAACGTATGGTTTTGGCTAGGTGTGAGCCTATTGTTCCCTAGTGCCTTGTGGAATCATGCCCAGCTCAGGGGTGGCAGTGATGTTGAGAGATTAATGAGCACACTAGCCTATGGTTGGGTGGAACGTTGCAGCGACTTAGCTAGTTGTGGGCCAGCTTCTTTCAAGATAAGTATTTGTGTGCTTAATCTCTGCAAACTATTGGTTTTATGAATTAATATGAACATGTTGAAGGTTTGAATGTTTGAATGAATGAATTTTGCTTCTGTTGTAGAATGCATTATGCATCTGTGTATATATTTATGTTCAATGCATTTTATTTATTATATTTTTATGTTCATGGGGCTATTTTGCTCGTTTGACAACAACAGTGCCAGAGTCGCGCCCTCTGCGTGGTCGGTATGACGAATGGGGACGTGATAGTGGCCTTTGTATTGGTCCTTTAAAAAATTTCAATATTTGTACTGAATATTGTACTTCATTAAATTGATGTTTGCTACTACAACTATGATGTATTCTTCTTCATTCATTTTTATGGAATTTTAGCAACCAGTCACTTGCTAAGAGCCCATATGAACAATCACATGAATGTCTAAAAGGGATACATGTGTAATCCATAGCTTATACATAGGTTCAACTTCCTATTTCAATTTAGTAACCTCCACTAAGACAACCTTTTAGTATAGCTCCACTAATATGTATGCCATTGAATGAGAGCTCTACAACTTAATTTGCTTATCAATATCAATAAATGATGCCATATTATTCCTAGTTGCACCGATAACCTCAATAGATCAAAGCATAAGATATATACTAGGTAACTTAGCCCTACTAAATATGAGAAGACCGCCTTTACCCTGGGTTGAAACTAGGACTCCATTTCTTCAAAAATAAGGATGTTGAACCTTAATACCACCTTGACTTTATTATCACATCTACGTCTTATTTTGCATAAAATTGAAAAAACAATCACCCTCTAACCATCAAGTGAAAACCAACTTGTATCCTAACAACAATTTCCAAATCCACTCTATCCACACATACAAGTTATGATCTAATAAATACCTTTCATAGAAACACCTAGTTAGCATTTTATGGTCATCTATATCACCGTGTTCAGGTGGCATCTTTACATAGAGCTAAATTCCTCTTCAACTTTAATACATTCACACACTTTTGACCTTTCTTCCCCACTAATATAGCTAGTCCCTTGTCTTCATTTGTCCCCTATTAAACCTTAACAACTTTGCCTTTTACCTCTACTTTGCTAGTGCTAACCCTCGTTTATTCCAACTATCATACTCTCCTCTCTAAGTTCTCAATAGAACCCGCCCCTTCAACAAGATTCAACCTACTAGGTTTTTTAATCCATTTCCTTCAATTTCTAGGTTTTGCAAAGGAACACTACCAAATCCAACTTATCAACACCAATAACTTCAACTGAAGGATGCACTCCCAATGCCATTGCTTCAAGTTCAATACTATATTTCGAGTGTTGTGGAGAAACTTGATTACCCCTCCTATTGTCAAAGGTTATAAAGGCACTTATAATGGTGACTCAATACCTCTATCTTGAATGACACCATTGCTCAAACCCTCTGTTGCAGCCTTAATTTCTAAATTTTTATAAGTGTCGAGACCCTCTTAGACCTATCCTCAACTCTAGCCTTGGAAATAGGACCCAATGCAAAAATGGATTCATTCTTATTGGGATTTGTATAGTAATCCAAATCATATACCTCCATTCCCAAACATGATGAATGGTTAAACCTGCACAAAAAATCCTCACCATTCATGGCTGGTGGAAAACCTAATCCACACATGCCCATACCATTGTAGTATTATTTGGTCAAATAAGCAATTATTAATCATAACTAAATTTAAAGCATGAAAAATAGGGTTTTATCCATCCCATAAAATGAAATATGAAATTTATGATTCCAACATATCTAGATCAAAGCTTTAATCAATCATTTCATAAGCTTTATCCAAATCAATATTTTTTATAGAATGAAAAATGTGAAAATATAAATTAATGAAGAGAATAACACTTAGGATATTAATATCATAGGATAACTTTTATACAACATTAATACTAATAATTATATATGTGTGTCAATTAGGTTTAACTCAGGTAGTTAAGAGATCGAATGTTATCCCCCCACCTAGGGTCATTTGTTTGTAAGTGACAGATTGAATTCTTAAAAAATATATTGTTATATTGGTCTGCCATGTTGAACTCTTAATAAATATATTGTTACATTGATAAGATATATTAAAATTTTAATAAAAATAGCATTACATTAATATTATAGAAGATAATAAATATAATAATAATAATAATCTAATTTTAAGGCCATGGCTAAGATAGACACCAAATTGATGTATGATCTAGATGGATATCGTGGTGACCCACCTATTTCACTGGCTCAAAACAATTTTTCTAGTTTGGCAGTTTTTTTACAAATTTTCGTGTCTAAAAATTCTAGGGTTGTTTCAAGGCCCTAAATGATGGTTTTTTGTGAAACCACAATCGATACACAAATAAAGGCAAGTCTTGATAGGCTAAATGTGTACTTCTCTACTAGACCTTTCCAACTGGCTACCGAGCGCCCTAAATGGAGATTATATGCAAAAGTAATGCCCTTGAGAAGTTGACACCTCAGTTAACCACCTCGAGGCTTGCAAACCTTTTTACGAGTCATCTCCTAAGGTTAGGTTTTTTTATGTTTAGGGTTCTTTTCCCTCATGCTTATGATAAAAGGCCCTTTGACCTCCTTTTGTAATCAACTTGTCACGAATGAGCGTAGCTACCACATCTATTCTCAGAGATAAATCTACCACCATTCTAGCTGCTTTTATTTTACAGACTGTTATGTTTCATCCATTAATAGAATCTGAGTTTACTATATCGTTGTGCTCCTCACAATATATATGTGTATGTGGTCTATATGTGCTCTTTCATTTTGTTCTCACATAAATCTGAATCATTGTATGAGACCCCCTTGTTTGTGGGACAAGGGATCCCCTCTGCATAATGATTTTACTGCTAATATCTATGGAGGTGTACATACTCTACCCCCCTACAAGGTGTACATACTCTACCCCCTCCAAATATGTACATACTATCTTTGGTGTGTTGTGGAGCGACATGATCACCCCTCATATTATCAAAGACTATAAAGGAACTTATAATTTTGATGCAATTCCTCTGTCTTAATTGGCATCACCCCTCAAACCCTCTGCCATATCCTTAACTTCTAATTTTTTGTAAGTGTTGAGACCAACTTAGTCGACTTGGCCTCAAATCTAGCCTTGGAAATAGGCCCCAATGCAAATTTAGATTCACTCTTATTGTGATTTGTAGAGTAATCCAACTCATTGACCTCCATTCCCAAGCACATCGAATAGTTAAACCTCCACAAAAAAATCATTACCATTCATGGATGTTGCAAAACCTAATCCACACATGGCCATATCATTATCGTATTATTTGGTGAAACAAAGAAATATTAATTGAAACAAAAATTAAAGCATAAAAAAATAGGGTTTTATCTGTTTGAGAAAATGAAATCCAAAATTTATTGCACCGAAGAGGTGCATTCTACAGCTCAGCTGGGGAGAGATGTGTAACTCCTTCCGTGCTAATCTTAGAGTTGACACATGTCCTTTATAAAAAATAATAAAATGTTATTAAAAATAACATGCCACCTTAAATTAAATTTAAATTATTTAGAATTGCATATATATTTTTTCCAGACGAAAAATAACAGTTCCTTGACATTCATAAAGAATCAAAGGTAACATGTTACATCATCAGGGATTATGAGTCAATGCAAAGTCAAATGGCCAATATCTGAGTCAAGAAGACCAAACATACAGGGGCAATAATATATCCACTCATCACCACATAATAGAAAATCTGACTATCCAAACAAAGTCACTAGAGAAGATATAGAGAACCCAGATATATAATCCAAGGGAGGGCTATGGGAAATGTCTCTCATCAATCACACAGAGGTGAAGTTCAACAAGCTGGAAATATCAAAACTAATCATATGCCATACTCAAAAAGAAAAGAGTAGGCCAGATAGAGCAAAGCTCTTCTAAAATAGTTATATAGTAGCTTCCCCAATGACTATAACTTCACAGAATTATGTAAAGGATAGTAGGCCTAAGGCCTTCCTTGGATAATATGTCTACCCTCTCATTATATTCCCTATAGACATGTTTAAAATCAATGTAAGGAAATGAGATAGAAAGATTTTTTGTGTTGATACACCAAGCCTCCAAGTCCAGCATAGTGAGAGCAGATATTTCTTTTGCCCAATTTATAACCACAAAAGAATCTCCAAATATATGTAAACCAGGAAGTCCAATTTCTTTGGAGAAGAACAAGAGGGCCCACAGAGCCAAGAGCTCTGCTCAAGTATTAGTACTTTTACCACAACCCACTTTGATATGAAAATGATGAGATTGATTGATTAATAAAAAGATACCAACTCCTCCAGTAGAGTCTGCAGCAGCCCCATCAAAAAAACCAGAGGGGTAGGAGATGACAGGAGGACTACCAATGTTCCTGACTTTTTTCCCCTTCAACTGAGGCACCTTGTAGGCTGATACATTTTGCATGATGATGTGACAAAGACAGGAAGAATCTGGTAATTCTCCTTCAAATATGTAGCAGTTCCTGGTCTTCCATAAGTTCCAGATGAAAAAAAAAGGACAGTAGGATAAGTCATCCTTTCTTCCAAGCCAATTAACAATATTTTCCAATACTTAAGTATCAGTTCATATTGGAGAGAAATTAAAGGCTCTACGAAGGCTGATGATAGTTTCCTGTACAAAAAAGCATTCCACAAAGAGGTGTTTTATCGATTCAGCATTGCATTTACATAGGTTGCATTTGTTCGGACCATTCCAACCTTTCTTAACCAGGTTATCCTAGGTATTTATTTTATCTTTAATTACTAGCTAGATGAAACATTTAATCTTCAGAGGAATGTTAAAGTGCCACAACTGAGTGTGGAAACTGTATTGATCCAGGGACAAATTAGATGAAACAATTAGATCATCAGCTCTCCTTGCTGTAACCGTGCCATTTTTTGTGTTATGCATCCACATAAGGGAATTATCGGTATTTTTGATCTTTATACCACCATGAGTAAGGCCTTTAACAAAAGTTGTCCAATGGACATACCAAATACCCCCCAGATTCAAATCACTTGCAGAATACCAATAATCAGGATTGTGAGGATCCCGTTCAAGGTTCTGTGCCTGGGCTAAGTGTGTGATCCCGAAATCTGAGAGATAATCCCTGAGATCTTCAGGGAGAAAGTAGGAAGCATTGAGGCCAACTATTCGATCGAATCCCAATCTGATATTCATCCCATTACGAACTTTCCAGCCAAGTTTATGGGTAATCCAAGACAGAGCTCTAATAAATCCATTCCAGATATATGAAGTTCCTATAATAGAAAAGGATTGAGATCAAATCCATACATCAACATGTCTGTCTTTTAAATATTTATGTGCTACAATCTGACTCCAGATGCCATTCCCCATCAGTAGCTTCCACATACTTCTAAGTCTAAGAGAGGTCCCAAACCAGCCGAGGTGTTTGATGTTCCAACCTCCGAATTCATATGGTCCAGCAATGGATTTCCAGTCAACCAGGTGTGATCTCTGATGTCCATCTGAGATTCCCTAGAGAAAAGAGAAGATAGATCATCTTAAAGAGTTCAGGATAGACATAGGAATGTGAGCCAATGCAAACCAATAGACAGCTAAACCTATGAGCACCGATCTGCTAAGGACGACTCTACCACCAAGAGAGGAGTCTGTAAGTCTAGTTATTGATCCTTTTCTCAAACATAGAAATAAGCCATTTCCAATCATTTGTCCGATACCCTAGAAGTTTTAGGTAGTATCCCAAATATTTAAAGCCTATAGTAATGGATTCCATTTTATATGGAATAAAAGCAAAGATGATTCTCCTGGTATTCTCATCCACCTCATTATATAAGAAGGAAGACTTTTCATTGCTTATCGTCATACCTGTGGTAGAGAAAAATAAATCCAGATCATCTTGATATGTTCTCCATTCCTCCACCTCAACAAGACCAAATAAGATTACATCGTCAACGAAGAATAGATGTGTAATGCTTTGTCTTGGAGTGATATGAATCCCTTTAATATGGCATTTAATATGAGCATCACTAATGATAAGACTGAGACTCTCAATGATCAATATGAACAACAATAGGGACAATGGACAACCTTGACGAATCCCTCTAGAAGTAGGAAATAAATCTAAAGGTATCCCATTAACTAATACAACAAAACAAGAAGAGGATATACACCCCATGATCTAGTTAACACGTTCCAGAGGTATACCATTATGTAAGAGTACAAGTCTCAGGAATGTCTGATTCACTTGATCAAAAGATTTAACTAAATCAAGTTTCAGCACCATGACCTTCTTGTTTTTTGTTTTTATAGCATGGAGGACCTCTTGAGTAATACCAATCGGCTCCGTTATTTGTCTATCTTTGAGGAAACCAAATTTGCTGAGGTGAAATAGCCTTGTCAAGGAAAGGTTTAAGATGAAGTGCAACAATTTTAGATATGATCTTGTATACCAAATTACACAGAGAGATGGGCCGAAAGTCAACAAAGGAGAGAGGCTTTTCACACTTAGGAATCAGTGTCAGAAAAGTATAATTTATAGCCCGAGTAACTTTGCCCTCATGTCTAGCTTGCTCAACAGGACAATGTAGATATTCCCCAACTAAGTCAAAGAAATCTAGGAATAATTCGACTGACCATCCATCAAGACCCGGACTTTTATCTTTTTTAAGCCCCTTCAGAATAGCTTGAACTTCAAAAAGTGATATAGCCTTGAGGAATTTTTTTTTCGATCTCTTGCACATAAGACGGGAAGAGTCTAATCACCTTTAGTTGGTTTGTAATATTGGTGCTACCATCATCCTCAAAAAGTTGGGAAAAGTGTTTTTGGCCCAGTAGTTTCAAAGGAGAGTCTTCAGAGACCAGGTTGCCCTCATGGTCCTTGAGAGACCAGATAGCCTTAGAGTTTCTTCTGGCCGATGTAAAGGAATGGAAAAAATTCGAGTTGGCATCCCCCTCCTTGATCCACAGAGCCCTACTTTTCAACCTCAAAGTAAAAACCTCATGGGCAAGATATTTTTCTTTTTTAATTTTCAGATTCCTTAGTCTATCGACCTCGAATACAATGATAAGCCAGAGGAGATATGAAGGAGGGAGGCAATCTCAGTGTTAATGTCGAACAATACATGTTTCCTAGAGCGTTTCTTTTTTCTCTCCCAGGCCTTAACAGAGTCCTTAAGTCTGCTAAGTTTATGGGAGAGGGTCTCCAGGTGATCATAAGGCCTGAGAAGAGTAGGTGCCATCCATGAGGAGGGCACAACAGAGTCAAAATCATCTTCAAAGAGCCAGGCTCTATTGAACTTGAAAGGGTAACAAAGAGAATGGAGTCGAGGGCCCCATTCCAAGCAAATGGGATAGTGGTCAGAGACTTCAGAAGGGGTGGCCCAAGTTATATAACAAGAGAGGGTAGGAAGTAAATGGTCAGAGATCGAAAAACGAACAAGTCTTTTGCTTATACCTTCATCCCTAATGCAACCATTTCTTCAAGTCGGACCAGGAGAGCACATATGGAGATCAATCAGATTGTTACAATCAATAAGCTGAGAGAAGTAGGAAGACAAAGGGTCAGGACAAGCTTTAATGCCCTAGAGTTCAGATGAGGAGAGGGTAAAGTTTAAGTCCCCTGCAAGAAGGAGATTGGGCAGAGCAAATAGGCTACCAATCGATACATTATTCCAAAAGTTAATACGATGTGAATAAGGACCATAACAGTTGATGATAGAGAAGACATCATAAATACCCTTGATATTGGCTTTGAGGAGAAGACCAACAAAGGATGAGAAAGCTTTGCACCAAACCAAAAGAGGGTTCGAGCCCTAAAGGAGACCTCCAGATAGGCCAGAGGAATATAAAGCATAGAACTCCCATCCAGGTTTGAGCTTAGAGAACAAAAAGAGAGTCTGGTAGAAGTTACACATGGTTTCTTGGATGAGAATCATGCTAGGATTTAAGTTAGAGAAGATAGCGCAAAGGGATTTTTGTTTGGTAAACCCCCGAAACCCCTAATGTTCATAGACAAAATTTTCATGGAAAAACAAACCTCTTAGGTGTACATGCTCGAAGTACCTGTGGTGTAATATGAGATGTCGAAGGGGAAGCTCTGGCTGTTGCCTTCAGTCTAGCTATAGGGGAGTGTAGAGTCCAGAAGAACCAGATTCAGAGGGAAGGGTCTTCTTTGACTTATGAATAGTCACATTTTCAAAGTGTATGTAATCCAACGGAAGCGTTGAAGGAGTGACATGTGATTTATCAGTAAAGATGGAAAGATATTTCAAGAGAGAGGGATCCAGTAAAGTAGGTGAATCCCTAGGGCTAGGGGGTGAAGTAGGGCTGGTGCAAGGTGAGGATATAAGAGGAGGAGAGGATGAAGTTGGGAGAGAGGGAAAATGTTCGAGAGTAAAGGAGGGGGACCCTCTAGATAGAGTGTCTAAAGAGGGGCTTGTGGAGAGGAAGGTAGTGGTGAAGGCGAGCAAGCAGGGATAAATAAAGGTTCAATAAGATGTGTGTTCTCATAATGTGTAGGTCGGGAGAGGCGAGCACTGGTCTCCACATCCTTAATGTACATCGGTTCTCCTTGTGTAATACTTTCAAAGTGTGAAGAAGGTGAAGATGAGACATACTGGTCCTCATGTAAGGGAGTAGTAAGATCACCGGTGTGTGAAGGCCCATCAAAGGATAGGTGTACAGGAGAAGGACTAAGGGCAAAGCCCCAAGGGACGAGTACACCCTAGAGGAGCAGAGAGCAAGAATTTCGTAGGTGGCCAATTTCATGACAATAGTTGCATCTGAAAGGCATATGGAGGTAGTCCAGCCTTTGGTTAATAATGTGATCACCACTCACAATGTCAATGTCAGGGAGCAAGCCTTTAGAAACGTCCAGTTCTACGAGCACCTTAGCCATCCTTTTATAAAAAAATAGATGAAAGTCCTTCTCTAAGGCCACAAAACGACCAAGAGAATTTTCTAGACTAGTAAGAAATTCCTTATTCCAAAGTGGGAAGGGCAGGGCAGGCAAAAGGACCCAGAGATGTCGCTTGATGACTCTCTCCTTTAAAGGATAAAAAACCATATGCCAATGGCTTAATACTAGAGATCCCTTTTGGATAGTCCAAAGGGTATCTAGGATACAAATGACATCCTTTTCCTTAATGAAAACACAAACTAACCATTTGTTCGCAAGCAAGGTAATGGTAGGCACATAATGGATAATGGGCTTCCAATGTTCTATGGCCCAGTCAATCCATTCTTCTTTGGTCATAGTATTTGAGCCTCTCGATGGGAGCTCAACAGCAGAGGGTCTCAACCTTATAAAAAAAAACATCATGGCCTAAAACATAACAACTTTTGGAATCCAGAGCTTTTATAGACTTGGTCTTACGGCGGGAGTGAAAAGATGACAGGTTTCGAGGGTTTCTAGTAGTCCCACCACCCTCAGAAGAGTAGATAGGTCCACCACCCTCCGACATTGTTGGAAGGAACCTAACAGGAAAGGAAAAATGACCAAGAAAATGAAACCCTAGAGGTGCAAGATCGATGAAAATAGTAAACAAGTAAAAGCCGACAGTGTAGAAAAAAGTTGGACCCAAAGGACCCCAAGAATACAAAAAAGTATTAACCCTATGTCAGAAACAGTAAAATTCCCACTTTTTTAATCATGGTTGGTACTAGCCCTATGGGTAAGAGGGTGGATTCCATGAGGGGCGACCGCATCCAGAGGATAAATAAACCCTTGAGACAAAGGAGTTTCGGACCAAATCCCCAAAACTAAATAATACAATAAAGATACCAACATACAGAGAAGTACCTAAGAGTCGGAGATACCGTTGTCTTGCAGAGTGTCTGTTCCCGTAAAAGATGCAGATGGGTCAACCGAGGGTGAGGAGTGCCCTGAAAATGCGAAGTTCGTCAAAAGTTGTTCGTTCCCACAAGATACGCCGCAGAGTCAATAGAAGATGGTGAGAGCTCCAAATACCTCAAAGATAGCAAAGGTTGACAGGCCAGGCTAAAGGAGGAATTTGGATCAAAATAATAGAAAGGGAGACAACGTGCATGAGGAAAGGTGACAAGAGCTTTCCTACATCAAAGGGTGGTGGAGAAAGTTATAACCAGAAGGTGTAAGATAGCAGCAGGTTCAAGGCCAGGTAACATCTCGGCAATAAGTCATAGATGAAAGCCAAAATGCCAGGGTACAGGGCAAATGCTGCAGCCATTAGCGTTGGAAGATTTTCCATCCGCCGCGAGGAGCTAGGGTTTCTCCTGGTCTCTCATGGGCATCATTCCACCTGCACACACACACACACACATAAGTGCAACCATGGGTACAGGGCAGATGCTGCAGCCATTAATGCCTGAAAATTTTGCCATCCGTCGCGACGAGCTAGGGTTTCTCCCGGTCTCTCATGGGTATCACTCCACCTGCATATATATATATATATATATATAATCATAAACATTGGATTACACATTTCATCAACATTTCCACTCTAAAAAAGGGTTTGCACCTTGAGAGATTTGATCCCCTCGGTGCTTGGTAGATCTCCTTTTATATGGATCTATGTTGGTTATTGCAACATATCGAGATTGAAGCCTTAATTATTCATGTCATAAGCTTTATTCAAATCAAGATGACAAATGTTAAAACATAGATTATTGAAGAAAACAACATTGTCAATATTAACATTCTAGAATAACTCTTATACAATATTAATACTAATAATTGTATATATGAGTGAATAAAGTTTAACTCAAATAATTAGGAGAATTAATGTTATCCTCCCCATTCAAGGTCAATTTTTTTGTAAGTGACATATTAATCCTTAATAATTATTAATATTCTAGAATAACTCTTCTACAATATTACTACTAATAATTGTATATGTGTGTGAATAAGGTTTAACTGAGATAATTAGGAGAATGAATGTTATCCTCTCCATTCAAGGTCAATTTTTTTGTAAGTGACATATTTAATCCTTAATAACTATATTGTTATATTGATCTGGCATATTGAATTCTTAATAAATATATTGATATATTGATTTGTTATATTGAACTTTTAATGAAATTATTATTATATTAATTTTATAGAAAAAAATAAAAAAAATATAATAATAGCCTAATTTTAGGGCCATGGCTAAGCTAGACACCAAGTGAGTGTATGAGACCTTCTTGTTTGTGGGACAAGGGACTTCCTTCGTGCACCGATTTGACTGCTAAGGCCTACAAAGGTGTACATACTCTACTTCCTCCAAATTTAAACCTATAAACTTGTAAGAAAAAACCATAATAACCTTCTTAAACTATACGCATTAAAAAAAACTACATAAAACCATGTGGTACTACACATCTTCATTATCACCTTAAATGAAAACTTTACACACTTGACACAAAACCATGATTGGTTCTTTTTCTAAACAATACTAGGTAACATCTACACATCTACACACTTGTAAGTGAATATGTGGTACTACACATCTTCATTATCACCTTAAATGAAAACTTTACACACTTGATACGAAACCGTGATTGGTTCTTTTTCTAAACGATACTAGGTAACATCGCTACAAAACATGAAACGAGTCAACTTAACTCTCATAAAGGTTAAAATATCAAAGATACAAAAACAAATTGGTTCAATTGTGTTTGTCAATACATTGAACCTAATTATAGATATATTGAATGGTGACAATAACATAAAATCAAGTGGAGGTAACGTAGCCTGAAGGTTAATATTTTAGATTCATGTTAATGTTTATATTAGCTTCATATTGCATTTAATTTACAATTATTTGATTATAAAATGCTTTTGGATGTTGTATTTTATTTTAAGTTTCAAGAGAGGTTGTAAGTTCAAACTTCATAACTATATAAGATAAATGGGATAACTAAAGTGTTGGAATGTTTTTTTTTTTAATGTAATTGTAATGTTCAATGTTTTTATGTCTATTTCTAAGATAATAATTATAAGCTTTTCAATTTTCAATTATTGCAGTCTTAACATTGTGGTTCCAATATAAATATTATTTGCAATTGATGCCTGATTATTTGTAAAGTTAGACCTTTTGAAGGTGTTAACACCATTTAAAACTAGAGGATAAATGATGAGTCTTAATTTAATTCACACCGACATAGATCCATCTTAAACTCGGATCTATCAAGCACCAAGAGGGATCCAATTTTTTTAGGTGTAAACGTTTTTTATCTTAATTTTTTTACACTTCCGAAAAAGAATATTACAACTTAAGAAATTTGATTAAGATATCCATCTATGTTGGTTTTTTTCATAAGTTGAGATGAATTTGTTTAGTTGTAACTTTTCATTTGGTTTTAATATTTTTTATTTTTATTTTTGTAACATAACGTTACATTACATTACGTGACAACATCTCCCTGATCTGCGCTGTAGAGCATCTCGCTACTATCGATGCAATAATCTTGGTTTTATCATTATTAATGGTATAAAGACTAGATCCAAATCCTAGGCTCTATCAAGCGTCGAGAGGGATCAAATCTCTCGAGGTGCAAACATTTTCTTAGGTATTGCACTCAATGAGCTATCGGTGTGTCCTATATATAGCCATTGATTTGATTCAAACCAAAAGACACATCTTTTTATTTAAGGTCCACATACAATATTTTTATTATGAATAATTGATATTATTTATGACCCACATATAATATTTTTTATTTGATTAGGAACGAACATTACAACATCTCCCCATACATGGTTTTAAAACCATATGCAAGGCCCTCCTTGCACATGGTCTTAAAACCATTTGCAAGGCCTTCCTAAACCATGTACAATAAAACCATGGGTTGTTTAGAAGACCTTTCACATGGTTTTCAAACCATGTGCAAGGCCAACATTTTTTTGTGGGTAATTCAATTTTTTATTTTTTATTATTTTGTTAGGTAAGAACATTACAACATCTCCCCCATATTGGATTTTTTTGTGACCCACACCCACATTTTTTTTGCGGATAATTAAATTTTTACTTTTTTTATTGTTTTGTTAGGTAGGGACATTACAACATCTCCCCTATATTAGGTTGTTTTTTTGGACAACATTTATTTTCGCTGATAATTAATTTTTTTATTTTATATTATTTTGCTGGTGACAAACGTTACAAGATCTCCCTCATATTAGGTTGTTTTTTTGGTCGACATTTATTTTGGGAGATAATTACATTTTTTATTTTTTATTATTTTGTTAGTCTTGTTGTTGCGCCGAGTATGGGGGAGACCTTGTAAGGTGATGTAACGTTTGTAACACGTCGGCAAAAAATAATAGTGATAGTGAATATTATGGGAGAGAAGAATCAAATCTAAAATTTTACTCTCCAAATCAAAATTGCATTTCTGATTGAGAAGTCGTTTTAGCCCAAAATTGTATTCTGTGTGACTGGAAACAATTCGATTTTATCATCGTCAACCAAAGCGATTTTATTTTTGAGTTTAATTCAATTTACCCTAAACGAATTTGTTCTCTTAATTTTCAAATCGCAACAGTGTTTAATGGGTTAGTATTGCTTTGTGAAATTCATATATTGCCGTAGCTGTCATCTCTGAGACCATAAACACTGTAATCATTAGCCCGATTCCACCAAAAACGAGTTTATCTTCAACAGTGAAATTGTTTAGCTTTAACCGTTTTCATTTGTGCTTGAAAATTATTTTATTCACCATCAATGCCCAAAACCGCAAGTCGTACATATCATTGGCGTTCCCCTTTTTGGAGAGTTGCAAATCGTTTTGGCGTTATCTTAAGCATAACAACCAACTTTCCTCTCCAAAACTGAAATCACATTTCTGGTAAGAGGTTGTTTCAGCCCTTAAATTTCATTGTATACGGAAATGGATAGATCTTCATCACCTTTTAAAATCCTAAAAAAAATGTTTATTTTTATTTTTTAAGAAATGAAACATTTTATTATTTCATTGAAACAAAAATTAATAAAAACCTTGTTTTTTTGGTTTTTTTAAAGAAATGAAACTTTTTATTATTTCATTGAAACAAAAATTAATAAAAACCTTGTTTTTTTTTTGGTTTTTTAAAACAGAAACAAATGTTAGAATATGTAGTTATATTATAGTTGGTTTAATAAAAAAATCCAAAACGTGCTCATGGCGTTCTCATGCCAATCCAAAACCTTTTTACTATAAAATAAAAACTCGAACGCTAAAATCCCATATGCTCAACACTTAGAAAATAGTTTTTAAGTTTTTTTATTTTTTTTTTATTTTTAATTTTTTAGGAAAGAATGGTCATGTTTTTAAATTTAAAAATTATATTTAAAATTTTTAAATATTTTATTTTAACATATTAAAATTTAATTTTAAATTAAATTATAATTTAAATTTAACTAAAATATATTTTTAAATTTATATTTTAATTTAAATTAAATATAATTTAAGTTTTATGTTTATATAAATAAACAAATTATTCAATTTGTATATAACTTCTTTACCATATATAATAAGAAGTACCTGTGGTATAGTGGTAAGGGTGTTGGGATAATGTGTGGTTCAAGGTTCTGTCCTCATCGATTTGATCCATGTTGGCGCTTGATAGAGCCTAGGATTTGGATCTACACTGGTAATGTTACACCATAAGATTTTATTATTATTATTATTTATAGCTGACATTTACAAGAGGAACGTTACATAACCTTATGTAACGTTACAAGATCTCCCCCATACTGGGTTGTAGAGCGCCTCTCGATGCAATCATAGTTTTTTAGAAATGTTGAAGAACTTTGACTTGTTTGTAAAGACCATTAATACAAGGAAAACATGGCATGTGAAAGTTTTATTGACATTAAAATAATATTAAAACCTCTAGGGTTAGTTTAAGTGGTTTGACAATCCATGACAAAGTTGTAATGGTCAATGAGGTCACAAGGTCAAAACCACTTTGGTACCACAAGGTTAGGCACATATGTTGTATGCCAACAAGATTTACCTTAGGTGTCGTTCACAAAATGTGATAAGGCACTTAGAAGGATTCCTCGAGGAAGTCCACCCCTCGACTTACAACACACACACACACGTATGTAAAACATGTTTTATATAATGTGTTCGCTTCACATTTTGTTAAGGAAAATTACCTTCAGATGATTTTACTTAGATCTTTCTTTAATGATTTTAGGTGAAGGATGGTGAATTAAAAAAAAAGACTTCACTCACATGCTATATGCCAATATGGCAATGTCCCAATTAAATATGTGCATAATAAACTCTTAAAGATGCTCAAAGATATCACAATTTTCTTTGGGTTAAGGGATGCAATAATAAGGCTTTATGAAAGGGTCATTAACAAGTTTATAAATAATAGGGATTTCCAAAGGTAAATAATTGTAACGAGGTTAAGTAAGGTTGTCTTCTATCACCTACCGTTTTGGGACAAGGTGGAAGATTACCCCTAAAAAAAGTAGGTTGTGTAGGAATAATGCTGGCATGTGAAAGGGTCATTAGCAAGTTTAGAAATAATAGGGATGGCCAAAGAAAATAATTTGTAATAGGGGATAAGCAAGGTTTTCTTCTATCACCTATTTTCTTTTGGGAATTTATGATGACAAGGTGGAGGATTACCCAAAAGAAAAAAAGTAAGTTGTATAAGACCAATGTTAGCATGATTTGTCACGACCCCCTTTGTATATGTAGATGATACTATCCTTTTAGCAAGGAACCCCTCTTACCTTTATAATCAACATAAAATTCTCAAATATTTATGTACCAACTCCGAGATGTTTGTAAATACAAAATAAATTGATGAAATGATCATTAAATTGAAATAAATCACAACTACTTGTTTTATTTGTGATAATACCAACTTGGAAGAAGTCAAGTTTTGTAAGTATATCAAGAATGATTTTCATCGTAAGGTAAATTGGAACTATAATGTTGAAAAAATAATTAATGGAGATTTACAAGACTACTTTGGTCTTGAGAACAATTGCAAACTTACAAATTTTTTCCATATGGGAAAAAGGAAGGTCATCTTTAACACCCTTATTTACCCCCTTATTACCCTAGTGATTTTGTATCATTGCAATGTTTGGGCCTATAGTGTCTCTAAGGAAACTTGGAGGAAAATCAACTAAACCTACAGGCAATTCATAATAAATAACCTTAAAATCAAACACAATATCCCTTCTCCTATCCTCCTTTTAGACAATTGGCTTATTCCCATCAAGGTCTTGTATGTTCGGGCACTTAATCTACAAGCAAAATATAATTAACATGGAAAATGAGAGCCTTTCTATCACTGATTCAAACATCAATAAAAGTCTCTCAAGTCCCAAAAGATGTTGGACCAAATATGTAGTCTCTTGGTTAAACCATTGAGGATATTGGAGGGAATCCCTCGAAGATATAAACATTGTTAAAACCAAATTATTACTAAGTTTAAAATAAAGAGTTGGAGTGATGTAGCATACCTTAGATATGAAAATTAAATCACACATAATATGTGCAATAATGGACAAGAAATGATTCAATGCTTTATTTATCAGCAGGGGAACCCCTTATAATTATCCCTTTATGTTGAAATGGTCGAGTCTTGTTCTCTTTCTTCTTAAAGTGGGAAACCTCCCACTGAGATAAGATCTCTACTACAACAAACTTCTCTTACATACTTAAATTAGTATTGCATTCTTATTTATAAATACCAAATGCTAACTACCTAGTGGGCCTTTGTTATTGAGGAAACATTACACTTTTTTAATTGTTAACTACTTCGTGAAGCCTTATTTACTAATAACTAGCAATGTGGACCTAGTCAACATTACATTAATTTACTCATACTTGTCCTAATTTTGTCTCTAATGGACCCATATGCCCCTATTACACCCCCAAGGAGGATCTTAACATTGCATCTCCCTTTGACAAGCATTGTCCTTACTGATTTTACATATGACATACATCCATAAGCTAGGGTTTCATGTATGGGTGTTGATCACAACACTGAATTAGTCTAGGAAAATAGGGTGCCAAGTGCAAGTGTTGGCTTCAAATTTGATGTACTCCAAGAAGCTCATCCATAAATCTAAGTCCCATGTCACAAGGATCATGTTGAATCCCAATCGAGGAAACCTAAGCTTAATGAATCATTAAGTATTATGCTCTAAATTCCCACCTTGGTAATGTGGATCCAAATAAATATAACCATATAAAGAAAACTAATACTCCATATAGTTGTAAAAGAAGCATAGTGGAATTGTGTTTGCGACACCTATTTTTGTCTTTCCTTAATGACAGATTTGTCACATGGTGGAGAAGAGCCATCAAGGAAAAAATTGAAGTAGTTGTTTCCATATAAATGGAAACTCTCTAGATACTAGTATTCATAAACTTCATCTAAATCACCGGAAGCGTATATTTCTTATGTATACTCCCCATTGATGACATGGTTATACTCTTGGAAAACGATCTTGTTATCCAACATCTCCACACATTTTTTACACAATTCATCTATGTGGTCAAATTCCCTTTGATTATAATTTCATCCTTGGTTCCATTACTCCCAAATTTGTCTCGACATGTCCATTCTTTGGTTCCACCAAGGCTTTAGGGAAAAAAATTACAATCATTATAGTGCACTAAATATTGATTAGAGGTATATCACATGATATATGGTGAAAGCTTTGGGAGTATACACACCAAATACCAATTTTAAAATGTTAGTTCAGCGTTTAGTGTGGCAACCAACTATTCACTTCTCTACCAATAACTGGTGTAATGGCAAAAATGTCACCCTGACATGGATAAATAAGTCAACTTCCAATTAAAAGAAGGAATAAATAGAACTACATGAATCTTCAAAGTCAGTAATGAGTAAAAAGGGAAATGCAGGGTACTATGCTTTGGGGTTTTCCGCCTCTGATCTTCCAAAACACCTTCACTCCTTTCTTGGAAACATTATCCAAAGCATACACGACCTGGTGGTGATTGAATGGAGCCCCTATCTCTTTCTTTTTGGGAGTAAACAATCATCAATACCCAAACAATGATTTTCTATAGCATAGAATTCATTTAACCAAGGGAAAAAAAGTTACTAGATTGACAGGCTCTTATTCTCTACCTCAATTCAACCAGCATGCACACTTAGGTGCTTAAGTTCGTGTGTTCACCCAAGAAATAGACTTTACAGTTTCATTTAATACTAGTAAACATAAGAAATAAACTGTACAAAGTTTACATCGTTGAACCAAATGATCACAACACTTCCATTAATTTTAATACCTAGTCAATGTTTAGAACCTCCAACGGCTTCCACTCACACAAGAGTGTTCATTCCATTAAAAAAGGTTCGAAATAATAAATAAAATATCTCTGCACACCTGTTTTTTCATACAAGAAGACTTCTCTGCATTTCATTGCACAATACTCTCTATGTCAATTATGATAGATAAGAATAGTTCAAATCCCACTCATACACAGAGCAACATATACTAGATTAACTCTTGTTGAAAGTACAACTTCGAGAGTCATTCCCATGAGACTTATGTTGTATAAAGCCTGAAATATATGTCGTATTAGGTTCAAATCGTATCCATGGAACTTATGTTGTATTAAGTTAAAGAGCTTATGTTGTATTAAGCTAAGACCTTCTTCTATTCGAGAGAGATGCTTGTACTGGGATCTTATGTTGTATTAATATCATGACCTTATGTTGTATTAAGGTCGGAGACTTGTGTCGTATCAAGTCAAATGATTCTCATAGACCATTAAACCAAATGGCATTTTATCGTACATGAAAGTTCCCCAGGGAGTGGTAAAAGTAGTTTTCTCCCTATCCTCCGGATGAACAACAATCTGGTTATACCCTGAAAACCCATCTATCATTGATATCCTCTGAGCCCCAACTACCTTTTGCAATATCTGATCTATTTTAGGCACAGGATAATTATCTTTCAGAGAGGATCTATTTTAGGTTAGGAAAATCAACACATAACCTAATTTCCCTATTTTTCTTTCTAACAGGAACCATATTTGCAACCCAGGTAGAATACCGAAGGGGTACTATAATTTTTGCATCCAACAATTTTTTCACTTCTTTTTCAATGACTGGCAACAATGCTGAATTGATTCTTCTGAGTTTCTACTGGAAGGGTTTTTTATAAGGCTTAAGAGGGATCTTATGCTAAATAATGCTAGTGTCATATGTTTTAAGATCTTCGTAGGACCAAGCAAATATATCCACAAACTTTTTAAGCAAACTGATATACTTATTTATGTTTTCCTCTGACAACAACTTAGAGATTTTAACAATTTTAGGCTGACTTTCAGTTCCAATATTACAGTTACTCATATTTTCTTCAGAAGATTGTGCTGCAGCTGCAACTATTTCCCCCCAAAATTTGATTTTTAGGGTCCCCCCTTTTTATTTACTAGCATCTAGACGGCCTAGGAATGTTTTATTTCAACCCAAGTTTTCCCAGGGCTCAGTTATTTTTTGAAAAAACTTAGTCTTTTGCATATCCATATCGGATGTCTAGTTGACTAGTCTTCCGATACAGCAGAGGCATATTCCAATATCTATCCCATGTGTTTATCGGAAGCCTTCCGAGGTCTAAGCTGTTGTATCGGGAGTAAGTTTATCTAGGCTCTCGGTTATAGTCTACCGAGGTTCCGGTGTATTAGTATAAAGTGGATTTGATGGATCAGATGTCCCTTCAGCTATCCTTTTCCAGTGACCGATTAAGTGGGAAATCTCGCGGTTGGGTTTGTTTTTCGACACGAGCCTGAGTGTTAGTTTGTCCGTCGACCGATGTTGCGGAGGGTTAGTTGTGAGTTGATCTGGAACTTAGTGTTGTTCAATCCGATACCGAAGGAGCTAGTGACTTCGGCTTTCGGTGTTACTTTCCTGTCCGATGTACCGGGTGAGTAGAGTGAGTTGCAGTCGACACTGTGGTTTTCCTTCAAAGTTAGTCTCTCGATGAAGGTTAAATGGTTTTCCTGCCACATTACTTGTCCGTTTCAGGTCAAGGTTTATATAAGGCCCTTTGAGCCCGTGACTTGTCATTTTCACGTTGGTAGCCATCAAACTCGATTGCGCGCAGCTGTCAGGTTTTGATAAGTTCTCCTCTACGCCCACGGAAGTTTCTCCTGTCCAAGCTGCCCACATCTCCGTTGCCAGGTAGGATCCATTCACGATTTTGTTTCTGCATGGTTTTGTCTTATGTTTGGATTCTTTTTATTGTTAAAACCATTGGGGTGGATAGATTTAGGTTTTCCGTGGGAGAGTAGGGTTTTGCGTTTTTTGTGGTTTTCCTGCGGTAAAACTTCCTTTATTTTGAGTGCGGCTTGCTTATTTGTGAATGTTTTCATTATTGGATGGTTAAGTTTCCACCCAAGCCTCTACACAGCCATGAGTGCGCTATCGACAATTGTGTGGACATTTAGGGCGTAGTGCAGACGAGCGTTTCGCTGTCTGCACCATGTTGTTCGTCATTGCTCCGGTTTTAGCCTAGGTTTAGATAGCCATGTTTTCTTTGGCGGTATGTTTCCATGGGACACCGGAGGACCGCAAGTTTGATAGGGGTTTGGTTTTTTGTGTTTAAACAAACAGTGGTGTGAGTTGTTGCCTCAGGCGAGTTTAGGAAGCCGGAAGAGATTAGGGTTGAAGCTAGCAGAGTCTTAGCAGGTTTGGGGGGCAGAAATATTTTGCAATTTTTTCTTTAAAATCTCTCATTCAGAGAATCTGTGGGTGATAGATAATAATTTCTAGTATGCATATCGAAGAGATGGTAATATTTGTATGTTTTATTGTTTCTCACTATACCATTTGCTAGAGATAAATAGGTTGAGATCATGTTGTATAATTGTTACAGGTCAATTTTCAGCACAACAACATGCCGAGAAAATAGAAGAAGAAATCCCAAGCATCTGAGGAGGAACCTGAAGTGGAGGTGATAACCAGAGTGGAAGTCATCTATGAAGATACTAAAGCTATTATTGGAGTTGAACCAGAATATAAATGGGGAAAGGTGTATAGGATGATTTCAAGCCAGACTGTTCCATATGCTGGTTTCGCAAAGATATCCAAATATTGAGAGGTCAGCCCTGATGAAAGTGGCTACCAGGCCTGAGATTTTTCAATGTTCGGACGTGATAGGTTGGATTTTGTCTAGGGTATATGTAACAAGGATGATCCTAGCAAATATCGAGAAGCAAGGTTATGCCGCATACAACCTTGCTTATGTGTCCATGGCATATCATCTACCATCACCACAAACTTATCTAACTGAAGGTTGGTTAAAGGAGTTAGGTCTGGACTTGGTAGAGACAGTGAAGAAAATGATGATCCCGGGCAGAAATTTTAGGACAAGGCCTTCTGGAGAATATGAGACATCGACTCTTAGTACTCCATATAGATTCATTGTTTTGATGTTGAACAGAATTTTTGGAAGAGCTAATGGGAAAAGTTGTAAGCTGGGTTGGATACCCGTTATTTATTATGTTGCTACCCAAGGGACTATTTTCAACTGGGCAAGCATAGTATCCGATAGCCTATCAGCATGCATAAGCGCAACATTGGGAGGAGTATCCCAATAGAAGTCTGAATTTTACATGAGTTCTATTTTGATTGATTGCATTCTGTTCACTCAGCCTTTCTCTGCATTAAAGTGCCATTGGGATAAGGACCAAGCTCTAGTGTATGCAACTTATAAATTGTTTTGGGCTCACAAATATTACAGCTATTATAAGGAGATCTATGAGCATTTCAGCATTCCTTTATACACTTTGATTTTCTTGGGAGAATGCAATTGCATGTTAGAAGAAGCTTTCAAGGTCATGCAAGAATATGGAAGTTATTATCGAACAGAGAATGGTTTATATGTAAGAATGTATGGTGGTTCGAGAGCCCCTTCTTTGCTCCCGAGATATGCTACTGATTATGTACTCCATAAAGAAGTTGTTAGACAGTTATATATTGATGGAGTAGGAAATTTCCTTTTTGAACAGAAAAAGGTAGTATATCCTGTAGTGCCCTTTTTTGTTGGAAGTTACAAAATTTCAAGGTCGAACAATACAGTAGAGTTTGTTAAGGAATTGGAATACTTTCACTTCGGTGAAATGAACTTCTATAGAAATGACTCCAAGGACAAAGTAGATTATTATTGCAAGGAAGCTGGAGTTCATTTTGAGTACACAGATTTTTGGGACAAAGATGAGGAGACTTTCCACAATGCTAAGAACATGACAGCCTTAAGAAAAAGATTCAAATAGAAGATAGCTACTGTTGGTGGTAAAGGAAAGCTTGCTGAGAAACATAAAAGGAAAGAGGAAGAAGAATAAAAAAAGAGCCAAGAATAAGCTAATAGACTAGTACAGGAGGTAGAGAATTGGATGAGAACAGAAGAGGAAGAAAATAAATGAGCTGCTGAAGAAGTAGCAAAGAAGATTGAAGAAGAAAAGACAAGAAAAGAAGAAGATGAAATACGGAAAAAGCAGGCAGAAAGTGAAGGTTTCAGATTAGAAGGTGTCCAAAAGGAAAAACAACAAACATAGATGACAACTGAAGGACAAGATCCTATGGATTAGGGATAGGCTCAGTCTGATATGGACCCATTAGAGGTTGTTGTTCCTTCTAGTAGTACAGTAGGAGAAGGTTCAGTGTCAACTTCTGGAGTTGAGTTAATTCCTTTCATGCCCACTGAAGGGGAAGAAGAGGTGCATGATTTTAATACTATCTTTTATGACAAGGAGAAAAAAAGAATTGTTAAATGAACCGAGAAGAAAGTGGACATTGGGCGTAAGCTTGGAATAATGGTGACTGATAAGACAGTGGTCCACGGTACCCGCAAGGATCCATGATTACTAGGGAGGGATGGCGTAGCTCTAACCCTAGCCACTGAGGATAATGTGGAAAGTATCATGACAAACCTAAAAGAGTCTCAGAAAAAGGTCACACAGTTGAAGGAGACTTTGAAGAAAGAAAGGAGTGAAGGTTTGAGTTTGAAAAGGAAGTCTGAGGATATGATTGATGAAGTTAAGGTATGAAAGGCAGAATGTCAAACTTTACATGCCAAGAAAGAAGCTTTGGTAATATTTGCAGGAAATACAGAGAAGAATGCCCAACCACCTTGTCAGAGTTTGGAAAGCTACAGCAGCAATATCAGAATTTGGAAGCTGACAGGGATAAGCGTAGGTTATCAGTTGAAGAATTGGATAAGGAAAAAGGAAGATAGGAAAGTAAAGTGACAGAGGTAGAAGAGCAGAAGACCACCACAGAAGGGAAGGCTAAGCTTTATGGGACTCAAATAGCAGCCTTGGAGGAACAAAAGAATTCACTTGCATCTTCACTGAAGTCAGCTATGGAGTAGAAGGTTGATATTGAACCTTTAAAGAAGCATGCCCTTACGCTCCGAAAGAAGATTCATCAAATGGAGCTGCATATGGTGGAATAAAGATTTAAAGTTCAATAGATAGACATCAAATTATAAGAAATTGTAAATACAACCTCATATTTTTTGGATAGAACCTAGGATATTTTGGAAACTCTGTGGGGAAGGATGACTTGGGTAGAAGCAAACAAAGAATCTCCTAGAGATATATCTGTCAAAGATCAGGAGACTATAAAGAAAGAATACGAGCTGATTGAGTTTTCCAGTAATGTAGCAGAAGAATTAAAGAATACATTGAAGAAAACAAAGAATGCTTGTGCTGAATTTTGTAGGAGAGTGCTCCTAACTTATAATTGGAGTCAAACCTCTGCGGAAAAGAGATTGGAAGTGATGCCAGAGCATGAAATGTTTTTGAAACATTTGCAGGAAAGATGCGGCGAAGATGAACATGCCATCCAACAAGTCAAGGATTTGGATGAAAAGATACTAAAGGCTGAAATATCACATGCAACTGTGAGTATTCATTTGTTGGACGACCAGCTACGCTTGATTCCTGCCAGGATAGCGGGTGTAAAAACCAAGGCTGCTCAGCACGAAATTACTATCAGATTTCTCGAACCTTCTGGTCTTGATAATATAGTAGCCGAGGCAAATGTATGGAGAAAGTTCATGAACGAACAAGCTGGGCCCTCCTAGTTGAATGTTTTGGAATGTTGATAAGTAATGTATATATTTGTTAATAAGCTAAAAGACATATTTTTGTAAAGGAAAGGTTGGAAGCCCAAAAGGAAACGAGGGGCAGCCCAATAGTTTTTGCTTTTTTTGTATAAATATAGGCAAGCTTGATGTATCGAAGGACCTTATTTTAGATTATCTTTGTGCAAGTTATTGTAAAAAGAACTATTTCATGTTATAATAAAAAGTTATGTTTCTTGGGCTGGAGAAAGCACTGTGGGGTTTTAAATGTTTGACATGGACTGGTTGGATGTGAACTATTTTTGTTTCAGCTTGTTTTCATGAACTGTGAGATCGTTCTAACTTATGAACTCTTTCAGGTTATGAATGTGGTCTTGTTTATTTCTGTGAAATTTCCACAATCGTATTTCAGTAATGAATGTTTTAATTAACAAAGAGCTATCTCTTTGTTTGTCTGTGTATTGATATGCATGTATTCAGAAATATTAGCAGCTATCTGTGGTGTTCTTTATGCATGTTATCCAATACATTACTCAACATTAGTTACAGTATTGGTCCATAGGGATAGGTTAGTGAGTCTTAGTTAGTTTTTCTTTGTTTATGATTTAGAAGCGAGAGAGGTAAGATGAGAGGTAAGAACCTGCGCATCACATTGTGACACTCCTCGTTATCTCTATTGATTGCATTCAGTTAGGCACTTGCATTTCATACATAAACATAAAACTAAAAAATACACCTAAGTGGTGGACCGGGCCACAACTAGTAAATGAAGCATTTAACCGTTACTTGACCTACGGTAGTCGGATCATAAACTGGACGGATTCCCCATACCAAACAATAACGAGCTAGTTGGGAATGTTTATTGGGGAGAATCCCTACTGTTGTTACCTGCGATATTTCCAGGCCTCAACAGTTTTGGCGCTAGAAGGAGGGCCACCAGTGCATGGCTGTCCGAGGAAGACCGCTTTCTTGAAATTAGTCCACTGGTGACAGTTCCGAAACCAGTTTGCCTCAGAAACCCACTCCTGAAGAAAAGGGAAAGGGGTATCTTTATCCCATTGATAACGAAGTGGTTGATGATTTAAGGAGGATTACCAGGGGATATGCGAAAAATATTGGAGGATTACCTATTATCTCTATCCTACCTAGAAGAGAGTATCAGAAAAAGGACCATCCTCAATTGGAAGATTCATTGTTGGTAGAAGATCTTGAAGAATTGGTAGAAACAACCTTACAATAAGTTGACCAACCTTTGGATCATTTGGGACCAGATTAACCTCACTGTTCACCTTTTCAGAGCCCTGTTCAGTCCCCACCTCATACTCCAGTCAAAATCATGGCCAATGTGAATGCAAATCAGCCACCTCCACAGCCTGCTTGGAGAGCTAGAACTCCTTTAAATCTGACACCTTTATTGCATGATTTGCCTCAAAGTTTTGACAAAATGTTACCCAAGTTTGAACCAAGTGAAGGAATTCTTGTGGATGATCATTTGCAGAGTTTTTATTTGGCTTTAGAGGGACTACGAGCAACAGAACATGAAGATTTAGTCTGCAGATTGTTTCCTCATACCTTGAAAGGAAAAGCAGTTTCGTGGTACTTTGCCTTACCCACAAATTCAATCACAAATTGGAATATTTTTGAAAGACTATTCATAAGCAAGTACAGAATCCAAAAAACTCACGCAAACTTTAATGAAAGGGTTGATTGCTCTAAAAAAGGAAAAAAAGAGAGGGTGCATAATTTTACTCAAAGGTTTGCTGCTTACCTGAATAACTTCAGTGCATCTGACAAACCATCGGAGCATGCTTTAATCGAGTACTATACCTCAGTCCTTGGACCTGATTTGGCCGTGTTTTCCAAAAGATCGGTTAGATCCACTTTGGTAGAGACTTATGAGGAAGCTAAAAAGGTAGAGGTAGAATTGGAGAGTATAGAGAACTATCCTACACAGTCAGATGAAAGAACTTATGGAAACAAAAAGCCCATATTATTAACTAAACATAAGGATGAACGATCACAGGAGTTAGATGGGATGGTGAAGATGATGCATAAGTTATCAAACCGGGTGATTGATTTAGAAAAAGAAAAGGAGGCTCATAAACAATACAAGCCTTACTATAAAAAAAGAGAAGACAACAATCAACCTAAACCTCCTCCACAGAGTCCTTCACCAATGAATTTGACCGATGTAGGAATGGATAATTTTTGCACTTTCCATCAGCAACCTCATTCTGAGAAGAATTTCCCACAGTGGACTAATTCTATGACATTAGTAATGAACCAATTATTGGATTCCAAGCTGATAGAAACTGAGGAGGAGAAAGGGAAAGATCATGAACCTACAGAAACACAAGAGGAAGACACCTTGGTTGTATGGGACTGTGGATCTATGTTCAACTTAGAAGATGAATATTTCCCTGACAATGAAGAAACATTAGAGACAAATGTCACAACGAGAAGTCAAAATACATTAAAAGAAGATAGCTTGATACTTCCAAAGATCAAGAAAATCCAAGAGAACATGAAGAAAATGAATAGTAATACTTCAACTGTTAACATACCTGAGTTTGTCATTTCAAACCAGAACCCTAAGAAAGTCAATACACCTATAAAGCCTACTGAAAATAAAACTAAAAATATCAAGAAGAATCTGAATGAGCATGAAATGAAATATGATATTGTGGAAGAAATTAGAAAGGCTAAAGGAAATATCTCATTGTTTGAAATGTGCAATCTACCTCAATAAA
Source organism: Pseudotsuga menziesii (assembly GCA_001517045.1). Lineage (NCBI taxonomy): Eukaryota > Viridiplantae > Streptophyta > Pinopsida > Pinales > Pinaceae > Pseudotsuga > Pseudotsuga menziesii. The sequence continues at coordinate 1,356 of LPNX010920571.1, read as the reverse complement.
AAGAAAAGATTTTGAAAGCACTTGAGACACCCGAGGAGGAGTCTCCCATTGACAACCAACCTGAGGAAGAGATTGGTGAGGCGAGTTTAGGAGGAAAATCTAAGTATAAGACTCCAACATTTCTTCTAACCTTTGATATTTTCAACTATAGTGCACATAACTGTTTAGTGGACTTAGGAGCATCAGTCAATGTCATGCCACTTTCAGTTTGCAAGAAAATCAATGGTGAACCTAAACCAACTACTGGCCAAGTTCTTCAATTAGATAGAACAACAGTAAAAGTAATAGGAGAAATGGAGGATGTTCTAATTCGTTTATCCGCAGATGAGAGGGTTTGTGAGTACATAGACATTGTCGTAGCAGACATCCTGGATGCTTATGGTTTGGTTTTGAGCTGGGATTGGTCATCAAGGTTAGAAGGATATTTTGCATCAGATTGGTCACATTTGTGGTTGCCTTTTAAGGGATGTCAAAATCAGATAAAAGTGGTAAGAGAGCCTCAAATGAAATATAATGTGACTCAGTTAGAAGGAAAAAATGAACCAGTAAACTCTGTGTTGGGAAACTATTTCATTGAACTGGAACTAGGAAATTACCAAGATGAAGAAGCCAACAGTGTACCTGATATCCAGCCTAATCTCCTTCAATTTTCACGGGTTAATGAGTTTGATTGTAACATAGTAGATTTGGTTTCAGATGTAGTTAGCGATTCAAATTCAGTAGGAGTAGAAAGTTTTTGGATTCTTTATTTTGATGGTTCTAAAACATTGGAAGGATCAGAAGCTGGTTGTGTCTTGATTGATCCAGGAAAACATAAACATTTCCTTTCATGTAGGTTATAATTCGAATGCACAAATAACACAGTTGAATATGAAGCACTAGTTCAGGGACTTAAAAAAGAAATAGAATTGAAAGTAAAAAATCTGAAAGAATATGGAGATTCTGAAATCGTTGTTAAACGAATTCAGAACAAAATAGATTGCATTTCACCGCATTTGAAAGCTTACCAAAATGAAGTTTGGGATTTACTGATAAATTTTCATGCATTCAATATTGTGTCAATTCCTATATTAAATAATGCAGCAGCTGACTTATTAGCTACCTCAGCTGTAAGATTAGTACCTTCGATTAATAGATGCTCTATTGAATTACTTTTCAGGCCTTCAGTTCCACATTACATCACAAATCTAAGGGTTTTTGACACTCGGGGACTTCACTTAGTGAACCTCTCACATAGCACATGCGATCGTGGGATGTTAAAGAATACCCTTAATTTCTAGAGATATTGACCCAAACTCTTTTTGTTGAAACCCCTTCCCAATACTTAAAACCTCCTCCCCACCCCTTTTTATACCT
>LPNX010920523.1:0-15772 GCA_001517045.1 Pseudotsuga menziesii | reverse complement strand
TATATATATATATATATATATATAATCACAAAAAACAATTGAAAAATTAATTTATCATCATTAAAAGTAAGTAAGATTTAATAATTTATTAACTAACAAAGCTATAAACTATTTTAACACCCATAAAGAAAAACTCTAAATTATTAACTATGACTCTACTATTTCAACACCAAAAAAATAAAAAATAAAATGATTAACCATAATGACATTGAAAAACATACAATTAGTCTCCACTTAAGTCTATTTCTAGAAAATTTACATCTTATATCTCATATAATTCTATACACAATTAAATATTTATATTTAAATTAACAATAAAAAATTTCACAAGTAAAAAAATGGAAAGATAAACAAAATTAAATAAAATATTTTATCATCAATTTGTTAGCGAGCGAGCACTCGACTAATCATACATACATACATAGGAATCCCAGCCAAAAATGTTTTATCAATAAATTTAAGGTGTTTAAACCACATCCACGTCTATCTATCTGAGTGTCTCTTACGAAATGTTTTAACAAGAACTCTAATGAGGTAACTAAGAAGTTTGAAATCGCAATTTCAATTAATGATTCTTGAAAACATCGAAACCTTATCACTACGAGTGCAATATCTCACTAAGGTATGACAACAATGCACTAAAGTATGGCCCCCACTGAAGTGACAACAAAAAGAAATAAATGGAATCATTGAAGTTGTCGGCTAACTGCACAGATAAAGTACACAATTTAAACAATTTGAACAATTTACAGGGTTGAACAATTTAAACGCCTAAAACCACAATTTGAACAATTTAAACGTCTTAAACCACAATTGACAAGGTTGAATTTATACGATGACAGTGAGGGAGTAAAGGGAGGTTTTAATTTAAAAAAAATAAAAATAAAAATTAAGCATAAACAATAGAAATAATAACAATCATTTTCCTGTACACAAACCCAACATGAATTCAACTCCCAAACCTAACAAACCCAACATGAATTCAACTCCCAATTAAACCAAGGTACAATATTAAAAAATACAACCAAGGTAAAAATATTGAAAATGATTAAAAATTAAAGCAACAAGCAAAAAAATTACTAACAAAAAAATGTAAATATTAAAAATGAATAAACACTGCATTGAAAACATTTTCTTTTCATTTTTTTATTCATGAATCATGTTAAATCCATTTACAATTGAAGCTTAATATTCACAACTTCAAAACAAAATAACTTAAAAAAAGTGACGCTTCTTTTAGTTCAAGAACGGAAGTATCTATAAAGACTTCAACAGGTAGAAAAATATAAAAAAAAATAAGATAAAAAAATAGATCAGAAAATTGAATAATAATAATAATAATAATAGGGAAAGGTAAAACCCGAAGTACCTACCTCATAAATAAACAATGATGAACGAATTCTTCTTTTGCTGGTTCTCATTGTTCATCTATGATCCATGATCACCCTGAAAAATAACAATTGTTTTTTATTTCTTGGTTTACACGATTGAACCTTGCTATTGAAAGCAACCAAATTAAATATATAAAAACTATATAACTCTTTATATCCAGACAGACAGAACATAATTGAAAATTCTTTAAAAAAGACAAGAAACAGAATTGAAAATTCTGGGTGGTTGACTTTCTTACCCTCCAAAAACCGAAACGCTCCAAATCTCGATAAACAATTCAAGCAAATAACAAAGGAGCAGTCACGTTAATTAATTTGATTGAAGCAAATAACAATTCAACGGCTTTCAAATGAAACCTCTAGAAATTCAACGGCTTTCAAATGAAACCTCTAGAAATTCAAAATCCTTTAGAAGAATAGAAAGCAAAATCCTCCACCATCGTCTTATAAGATAACCGATGGAAACCACATAGGAAACTGCTATGGTAATTATTTCTTCCATCATAATTATGAAGGCCCTCCCAATATAATTATGAAAATTTATCATGAAAATCAAGCTAGCGCAGGTACTCCCTGTCATTTTCACAGATGGAATTTGACGGGTAAATGCCCGTCATGGGCCAATTTACCCGTCAAATACAGTTAAGATTTTACGGAAACCGTCAAAATCTGGCTTAGAACGCAGAACAAGTTTTAGATTTTGATTGTTACTGGCAATTTTGATGGGTGTCTCTCATTTGAAATTCCTACCCTTCCTACCCAATTTTTTATCTTTTATAAATCAAGGGCCATGAAACATAAAACAATTAATCAATCTACAATTGAAATTTAATATTTACAACTACAAAGTAAAATAATTAACAAAAACACAATTAAACATAGCTTAAATCCAAATGACTTCAACTCCATATAAAAACAGAAAATACATATTACAAAATACTAATTATAAATAAAACTCTAAAACATCAAATATACTAAAAGTAGAGAATAAATACCATAAAATATTGATTATAAATTAAACTATAAAACATGGTATATACCATTAGTAAAAGAACAGATAAAAAAATTAACAAAAGGAGCTTAGATGAAGTACTACCTTCACTTCTCCTTTTAGTTGTTATGACCAATGACCATACATAATTGACATAAAAAAATAAAAAGTTCCAATAAGCCGTTTTACATTGAAACTTAATGTTGACAACAACTAAATTAAATAAATAAAAAATATATAACGTTTATGTAAGGTTTAATGCTTAGTAATAACTACTAACCGAAAAATAAATTATTTTAATTTATATAATACAATATTTTAATTTTTTTTGTTAAAAATTATTTTATAATTTAAAAATAAAATAATAATTTAAAAAGTTTTTTTTCGATTACATTTTACACTAAATCATAATAAACACATAATGTGGCAATTAAAATAGAAAATGAAATACTGACATAAGCCTTTACTCTTTTAATTCAGAGATACAATACAGGATAAACGGCAGCTGAACCGGCAATAATTAGCCATTTAGATTGTAGTTATTTAATTTAATGATAAATAATAAAAGCACTAAATTAGAAAATAACTATTTATTTAAAATTTATACAGCAATACATTGTTCTAAAACGAGAGAAGAATGGTGTCTTTAAGGTTGACAATTTATTTTAGTATTCCAACACATGACACGGAAGTAAAAACAAACCACAGACAGAAAGATTTACTGATAAAATATAAAAAGATCTATGTCATTGAAAGAGTATATCAAAGATTTTTTCGAATATTAGATTTTCCATAAATTTAAAGGAATTTGATGAGTTCCATTACCTGGTATAAAATTGCAGTGGAAGCCTGACATGAGTTATAAAATCTTGGAGAAGCACGGGGCCATTGATGTCACTGGCATTACCTGTGGATGGATGATGCTTCATCACACAAAGCATTAAATGTTTTCCTCTAGCGGTCTCGTCTCCTCTCTGGGTAGTCACAGATACAACACAATACATTATAAATGAATAAAAACACGCAAACAAAGATTTAGTTATTTAAATTATAGTCACACAATACTAGAATGGTTGTTTGTAATTAAACCAGAGAAAGCTTTAGTCCTTTAAATTACAATTGACATACAGAAGCCGACCATAGTTTGCAGTAAAAGCAAAGGAGGACGATATATTTCAGTGGTTTTAATAAAGTATGAAGAAATTGCTGGTTGAACCGGTCACTAATGAAAAAAGCCGATAACTAATGGTGATCCCCGTCTTTTGTTTCTCTACCCAATTCTTTTATGCCGGTGAGAATGAAAAAATATGCTGTAGAGATACTCAGGTTGTAGCCAGAATGTTTTAAGATGTTGCACTAAAAAGCAAAGAATATCTGAACTAGCGTCCGTCCCAAAGCTATTACCTGAAATAAATTAAACAGGATCAATAATGGAACATAACATAAAGCCAGAGTCCCATTAATATTCTTTGGCTTGTCTTTACGTTGATGGTTTTGTCCAGATCTCAAATCTTACTCTAAGTACTATTAGTTATGCAGCTAGTAAACCATTCTGTAATGTTTTCAAAGAGATTCTATGAAATATATTTTAGGTTATATGATATGATAACCATGTACCCTCCTCCACATCTTCAAATAACAAAATCAATAGACAATTCCAAGACAAACAAATTGTTAGAAGTGACCCTACATAGCATATTCCAGTGCGTTTCTAATCACAATTTAAAGATGGGTAGGAAACAAATTGTTATTAGCTTTTAGTAAAACCAGAGAAAGAAAAATATATGTACGTCTTTAGATATATATAATCTACGGAAGAAATTAATAGTTGGCAATATATTCAGAGAAGGAGTGTTTAGCAGTGCCATTACCTGGTAAGTTTCATAGAGATGGCAGCGGGAAATCTCGGAGAAACACGGCCTAATCGGCCTCAGTGGCACAACTTGTGCAGAGCATCATAACACACAGATTTAAATGCAGATCACAAACAAAAAGCTCTCGAACAACGCAATTCTGAATTACAGTACCTGAGAAAGAGAGAGAAAATGAAGAGATTGATGCATATGAGGCATGAGGATAGTCATATCATTAAATACAGCCATTGGATTTGCTTTATGATCCACCAAAACCAATTGAACCGTTCGTTATACTTTATAGCTGATCCAACGGTGATAAATTTAGCTGATGCTTTTTTCATCATCACTAACAGCTTGCAATTCAATTTGAACCGTTGGATGATCAAACGGTAATGCTTTTTCAATATTTACTAATCGCAATTCCACGTCGACGGAATAGATGTGAGTCAATAATTCAAAATAAACGGTTGGATGATCATCTTGTTATGATCAAGCGGTGAATTTAGGTCATTTTTTTCTCATGAGTAACCGTAATTCAAATTAAACAGTTATGATCACTGCCAACTGCGACCACACACTCATTTTAGGTGATGTCTTTCTAAATCCACGTTGCCAATTTGTAAAATTTATTTAATTAAATCAAATGCTAATCTTCGTTTACATGTCTTGGTAAGTAAAATGTTCATCGATATTTTTGAAAGGATAAATAGAGTTGAGTGGTAAGCCATTGTCTTTCTGTCTAAAGTATTTTTATCTATAATCAACATAAAATTATAATGGATTTATGATTGAGGTAATATTACTTTATAATTTAATAAAAAAATCTATTTAAATAAAAAAATTGTGTTATCATTTAATTAAAAAACCTTTATTTAAATCGATGTTATGATCAATATATGACACGAACTTCATATTAACTCCAAAATAAACCATTATGATTGAGTTAAATGTTGTGTTTTTATACACGCTCATGGTTTGTATTTTTGTATTTTTTTCTTAATTTATTTAAGATATTTATTAGAAAAATAACAATTTATCAATTAAGAGGAATGCATGTGAAACTATAAACAGTAAAATTTTGAATTGGGTTTATAATATATTATTTTTATTTATAATATAAAATGTAAAATTTTGAATTGGTTTTATAATATATTATTTTTATTTATGATACATTAACATTAATGTATGTTTTTAGTATATAAATGATTGATTTCTTTGACACTAATTTTTTTTACCTTTTGAATTATTATTTTTCCTATTACATAAAGTTGGTGAAAAAATAACCCTTTTAACAATGAATTTTTATTTCACTAATGGTTTTCAATAATACAATTTTGATATGTTTTTATTAAGGAGTTTAGTTTCCAATTAAAAAATAACAATATTTATTTATCCATGTTCATCAATGATTAAGTACTTTGAAAATAAAGATCTTTGCATAAGGTGGAACAAAACAACAAACTAACAATGACATAGACAAGTAAAAAGTAACATGTGTAGGCATTATGCATATGAAGTACATTAAGTGATGAACTTAGAAAACAAACAAAATGTGGAACCTAGAATTTTTTGAGAGGTTTATGTCAAACCACATGTAATGCAACATACCAAACTTTCCAAGGTTAACATGTAGAGTTAATGGTGTAATTGAAATTGAGACCTTTTATTCTAAGGAATACTATAGCAGTAGGATTTTTGAACTGAAAGGATAGATAAATATAATATGTTCTTTATATAGGTGATTAATTATAAAACACATTGCAATAGATATTGTACTATGAGTTTTACTCCTTCCTTTGTCAAAATAAGTTTAATAAGGCTATTTTTAGGTGGTATGGAAGGAAATATTGGGTTTTGTGGATTTATCTACTTATTATCTATGATGCACTATGTTTAGAATTTGATCAAATAAATTTCTTTTGGTTTGCTTGATTAATAAGTGAAATAATTATTTTTTTAATATAGGTAATTTATTTTATTTTAATTTTATAAAAATGGAATAATGCACTCTCGTAAAAACCTTTTTTAGAAAGTTTTACTCAATCATTATAATGAGCATGTACTTATTACAATTGGTACCTTCATAATAATCATGTTCTTATTACACTTGATATCTTGTTCTTAAATGCTTTTAGCAATAAGACCTGTAAATTGTAACTTGGAAGAATAAACCCTGCATTGAATGATATTGTTAAAAAGCAATTCCAAAAACTGTTGGATGTGAACCGGTGTCTCCTCTTGTTGTTGTCCCAAAGAAAAATGGGAATTGGTTTATTTGCGTTGATTATAGAGAATTAAATAGGACCACACCCAAAGACCATTTCCCATTACCCTCCATCAATAAAGTATTAGACACTCTCTCGAGGAAGAAATTGTTTCCCTTCCTCGATGACTTTAGTGGTTATAACAAAATTCAAATAGATCTTGAAGATAAAGAGAAAACAACCTTTACCTACCCGTGGGGTACATTTCCATATCGTTCCCTTCCTTTTAGACTTTGTAATACACTTAGAAAATCATTTGAAGTATTAGTCTACTACGACTCTAGGTATAGTAGCATTTTGACAAAGAAAGAATGGGAGGTAGTATAGTATTCCATGAACCTTAAAGTATATATTAGTTACAATTGAAAAGGGAAGTTTACCACTTCTTTGAGGACGAAGGATGGCTAGTGTACTTTGAAAAATTGAATGGGTTCAACAAACAAATCACAATGAAATTTTCCAACAATTTACAAGAGGGTAGATCAATAGTAAGAGTTATTGTAATTCTTGTCACTAAGGAGACTATATACAATGTTACGGGTCTAGATCCAATTGGAGAGAGGTGGTTTGTGAGGAGAATACCATCCCTAGAGCACAAGGAGAAGGCATTCTGCTAAAATGATATGAAGTGTTGCAGGAAAGAGGGAAAGTTTATTCATAAAATTCAATTCTTGGAATATGGAAGGAGGTATCCTTGTACATTCAGAAGTACCTGACTTGTGAAGGAATATTTCAGGTAATTTTCACCTAACACCTTAAGATTATCACTCACATTAGGAATCATGGACATATTAATATCCCCTATTTTCTTTTGTGTTCATTCCATCTAATGGAAAAATCCACAAAGGGTGAAAAAAACCCTTTCATTGCATTGACACTCCATGGACTCGTTAAGCTCCTAATCCTTGATTCTCTAGAGGATGTAGAATTTTCCTATGATCGACTATAAACACCCAGAAGAAGAAAAGTCTCCAGAGGAAGAGGATGAAGATGAATCCTCAGAATATGAGGATGATTATGAGTCCCAGGAAGTTGGGGAATATGAATACTACGAGGATGATAATGAATAAGAATCTCAGAAAACAAGGGAATAAATTGAGCATCAGGAAAGTGATGAGCTGAAGGAGTAGTACAATGAGGAACCATCCTATGAGGATAATGAAATAGAAAGAATGGATGAGGATTGGGTGAATCAAGATGATGACCCTGAGGAGGATAACGCGGTATAGATAATTGAATCATCTCCTTAATTGGAAAAGAGGGAGTCTTGTATCATTTAGGAAGAAAAACTTGTGACACACTGTTGTAGCTACAACTTTTTACCCTAAAAAAATTTAATTTTTAGGGTCCCCCCTTATCTTTTTATTATTTAGACAGCTTCAGGGTCAGTGAAAGAAGATGAGGGACCTTTAAGATGCAATCCTAGTTTTCAAAAACAAGATCACGTTACCAAAAAATACATCAACCCGAGCCTGACATAGCACTTGGTATGGTTCAACCTGATCCTAACATGTCATGGGACATGTAGGATAGGAAGCCATATCGCGTACGCGTTATATAACTACAAAACGCCCTCACGATATGTAGTTATAAAATGCATACGAGATTTGTAAATCATAAAAAAAATTAAATACACAGGCCCGAAATCTAAGTGACAAATCTATTATATTAACATGTAATGATAAATAGATCAACCATTGGATCATAAAAACCCATAAGCTCAAATCCCAATCAATTCATTAATAAAGTCGTTTTAGTTTAAAATCTTTTATGAATTGATAATTGATGATGATTAAAAAGAAATGGACTTAAAGTTACATTTCAAATTTTTTCAATTTTTAATCTACAATTTCTAGTAATTATATATTTGTATAGTGTAATAAATCAAACTTGTTATTTGTTAACTCAATTTATTTTATATATTAAATTATATATTTATATAGTTTAATAAATCAAATTTATTATTTTGTTTACTAAATATTTTTATATTACATAAAAATTTAAACTTAAATCTCAATTTATTTATAAATATTTATTTATTTATTTATTTTCTAATTAAATTATACTTAACATGTTATAATAAATGGATCAACCATTACATCATAAAACCCCACTCAACAATAAGCTAATCCAAATAAAGTTGACTTAGTTTAAAAATTTTTATGGATGGATAATTGATAATGATTAAATAATAATAAAAAGGAAATGGACCTATAAGTTACATTTCAAAAGAAATTTTTTCAAATATATATTTACAATAAAGTGTAAATTTTTTAATTATTCTAAATGTTTTTGATGTTGATGGTGATGATGAATGATGATGATGATGATGCCGACGATGAAGCTGATGATGATGATGAGGATGAGGATGATGATGATGATGTTCATGATGTTCATGATGATGATGATGATGAGGATGAGGATGTTCATGATGATGATGATCATGTTGATGATGATGATGATGATGATGATGTTGATGGTGATGATGATGAGGATGATGATGATGATGTTCACGATGTTGATGGGCATGATGAATGATGATGATGATGATGATGATGATGTTCATGATGTTGATGGTGATGAGGATGATGATGATGTTCATGATGTTCATGATGTTGATGATGAGGATGATGATGAGGATGATGATGATGATGTTGATGGTGATGATGATGATGTTCATGATGTTGACGGTGATGATGATGACAAGGATGATGATGATGATGAAGCTGATGATGATGATGAGGATGATGATGATGTTCATGGTGATGATGATGATGTTCATGGTGATGATTATGATGATGGTGATGATGATGATCATGTTGATGATGATGATGATGATGATGAAGGTGATGATGATGATGAGGATGAGGATGAGGATGACCATGAGGATGATGATGATGATGTTCATGATGTTGACGGTGATGATGATGAGGAGGAGGATGATGATGATGATGAAGGTGATGATGATGATGAGGATGATAATGATGATGTTCATGATGTTGATGGTGGTGATGATGATGATGTTCATGATGATGATGATGAGGATGATGAAGGTGATGATGAGAAGGAGGAGGATGATGATGATGTTCATGATGTTGATGGTGATGATGATGTTCATGATGATGATGATGAGGATGATGAAGGTGATGATGAGGAGGAGGACAATGATGATGATGTTCATGATGTTGATGGTGATGATGATGATGAGGATGATGTTCATGATGTTGATGATGATGTTGATGATGATGATGATGTTGATTTTAATGATGGTGATGATGATGATCATGTTGATGATGGTGATGATGATGATGATGATGATGAAGGTGATGATGAAGATGCGGATGAGGATGATGATGACGATTATGAGGATGATGTTGTTGGAGATGAGGATGATGAGGATGATGATGATGAAGGTGATGATGATGATGATGATGATGATGTTCATTATGTTGATGGTGATGATGATTATGAGGATGATGATGATGAATGATGATGATGTTGATGATGTTGATGGTGATGATGATGATGATGATGATGATGATGATGATGTTGATGGTGATGATGATGAGGAGGAGGATGTTCATGATGTTGATGATGATGTTGATTTTAATGATGGTGATGATGATGATCATGTTGATGATGGTGATGGTGATGATGATGATGAAGGTGATGATGAAGATGAGGATGAGGATTATGATGATGATTATGAGGATGATGTTGTTGGAGATGATGATGATGAGGATGATGAAGGTGATGATGATGAGGATGATGATGATGATGTTGATGATGATGATGATGAGGATGATGAAGGTGATGATGATGAGGATGATGATGATGATGTTCATTATGTTGATGGTGATGATGATTATGAGAATGAGGATGATGAATGATGATGATGTTGATGATGTTGATGGTGATGATGATGACGATGATGATGATGATGAAGGTGATGATGGTGATGAGGATGAGGATGACGATGAGGATGATGATGATGATGTTCATGATGTTGACGGTGATGATGATGATGATGAAGGTGATGATGGTGATGAGGATGAGGATGACGATGAGGATGATGATGATGATGTTCATGATGTTGACGGTGATGATGATGATGATGAAGGTGATGATGATGATGAGGATGATGATGATGATGTTCACGATGTTGATGGTGATGATGATGATGAGGATGATGATGATGTTCATGATGTTCATGATGAGGATGACGATGAGGATGATGATGAGGATGATGATGTTCACAATGTTGATGGTGATGATGAATGATGATGATGATGATGACGATGATGAAGGTGATGATGATGATGAGGATGATGATGATGATGTTCACGATGTTGATGGTGATGATGAATGATGATGATGATGATGACGATGATGAAGGTGATGATGATGATGAGGATGATGATGATGATGTTCATGATGTTGATGGTGATGATGATGATGAAGATGAGGATGATGGTCATGATGTTCATGATGTTCATGATGAGGATGAGGACGAGGATGATGATGATGATGTTGATGGTGATGATGATGAGGATGATGGTGATGATGAATGATGATGATGATGATGAGGATGATGAAGGTGATGATGATGAGGAGGATGATGATGATGATGTTCATCATGTTGATGGTGATGATGATGATGATGATGATGTTCATGATGTTGATGATGATGAGGATGATGATGATGATGTTGATGATGTTGATGATGATGAGGATGATGATGATGATGTTGATGATGTTGATGGTGATGATGATGATCATGTTGATGATGGTGATGATGATGATGACGATGAAGGTGACGATGAGGATGATGATGCCGATTATGAGGATGATGATGATGAATGATGATGATGATGATGATGATGATGATGATGATGATGATGATGATGATGTTCATAATGTTGATGGTGATGATGACGAGGATGATGATGATGATGAGGATGATGTTGATGATGTTGATGGTGATGATGATGATGATGATGATGAAGGTGATGATGAAGGTGATGAAGATGATGATGATGATGAAGATGAAGATGATGTTGATGGTGATGGTGATGGAGATGCTGATGATGATGATGAGGATGAGGATGAGGATGATGATGATGAGGATGATGATGATGATGAGGATGAAGGTGATGATGATGAGGATGATGATGATGATGTTCAATATGGTTATGATGATGGTGATGATGAGGGTGAAGATGATGATCATGTTGATGATGATGATGATGATGATGATGATGATGATGAAGGTCATGACGATGATGAGGATGACGATGACGATGAGGATGTAGATGATGATGCTCATGATGTTGGCGGTGATGATGATGATGAGGATGATGATGATGATGAAGGTGATGATGATGATGAGGATGATGATGATGATGTTCATGATGTTGATGGTGATGATGATGATGAGGATGATGATGATGATGTTCATGATGTTGATGGTGATGATGATGATGATGGTGATGATGATGATCATCTTGATGATGACGATGATGATGATGATGATGAAGGTGATGATGATGATGAAGATGAGGATAACGATGAGGATGATGATGATGATGTTCATGATGTTGACGGTGATGATGATGATCAGGATGATGATGATGATAAAGGTGATGATGATGAGGAGGATGATGATGATGATGTTCATGATGTTGATGGTGATGATGATGATGAGGATGAGGATGATGATGATGTTGATGATGTTGATGATGTTGATGATGAGGATGACGATGAGGATGATGATGAGGATGATGATGATGATGTTCACAATGTTGATGGTGATGATGAATGATGATGATGATGATGACGATGACGAAGGTGATGATGATGATGATGAGGATGATGATGATGTTCATGATGTTGATGGTGATGATGATGATGAGGATGATGATGAGGATGATGATGATGATGGTGATGGTGATGATGATGAGGATGATGGTGATGATGAATGATGATGAATGATGATGATGATGATGGGGATGATGAAGGTGATGATGATGATGAGGATGATGATGATGATGTTCATGATGTTGATGGTGATGATGATGATGATGATGATGATGTTGATGATGTTGATGATGATGATGATGATGTTGATGGTGACGATGATGATCATGTTGATGATGGTGATGATGATGATGATGATGATGAAGGTGATGATGATGATGAGGATGAGGATGATGATGATGATTATGAGGATGATGATGATTGATGATGATGTTCATGATGATGATGATGATGATGATGATGATGATGAGGATGATGATGATGATGAGGATGATGTTGATGGTGATGATGATGATGATGATGATGATGATGATGATGGGAATGATGGCAATGGTGATGATGATGATGATGATGATGATGATGAAGGTGATGATGATGATGATTATGGCGATGGTGATGATGAAGGTGATGAAGATGATGATGATGAAGAAGATGAAGATGATGTTGATGGTGATGGTGATGACGAGGATGAGGATGAGGATGAGGATGAGGATGATGATGAGGATGATGATGATGATGTTCATGATGTTGTTGGAGATGATGATGATGAGGATGATGATGATGATGATGATGAAGGTGATGATGATGATGATTATGGCGATGGTGATGATGAAGGTGATGAAGATGATGATGATGAAGAAGATGAAGATGATGTTGATGGTGATGGTGATGACGAGGATGAGGATGAGGATGAGGATGAGGATGATGATGAGGATGATGATGATGATGTTCATGGTGAGGATGATGATGATGTTCATGATGTTGATGGTGATGATGATGAGGATGATGATGAGGATGATGATGATGATGTTCATGATGTTGATGGTGATGATGATGATGATGGCAATGATGACAATGGTGATCATGATGATGATGACGATGGTGATGATGAAGGTGATGATGGTGGTGATGATGATGATGATGATGGTGATGATAATGATGATGATGAGGATGATGATGATGATGTTCATGATGTTGATGGTGATGATTATGATAAGGATGATGAAGGTGATGATGATGATGTTCATGATGTTGATGGTGATGATTATGATAAGGATGATGAAGGTGATGATGATGGTGATGATGATGACAATGACGATGATGGGGATAATGTGGATGATGATGATGATGATGATGATGGAAATGATGGCAATGGTGATGATGATGATGACGATGGTGAGGATGGTGAGGATGGTGAAGATGAGGATGATGAAGATGAACATGATGAAGATGA
Organism: Pseudotsuga menziesii; assembly: GCA_001517045.1. Taxonomy (NCBI): domain Eukaryota; kingdom Viridiplantae; phylum Streptophyta; class Pinopsida; order Pinales; family Pinaceae; genus Pseudotsuga; species Pseudotsuga menziesii. Next base: position 2,000 of record LPNX010920523.1, on the reverse strand, counting down.
TAATGATGATCATGGCAATGTTGATGATGATGATGATGGTGATGATGATGTTGATGATGTTGATGGGGAGGATGATGATGATGATAATGATGATGATGGTGATAATGTTGATGATGATGATGATGGTGATGATGATGTTGATGATGAGGAAGGTGATGATGATGAGGAGGAGGATGATGATGATGATGACAACGATGCTGATGACGATGATGTTCATGATGATGATGACGACGATGGTGATGATGATGTTCATGATGTTGATGGTGATGATGATGATCATGTTGATGATGATGATGATGATGATGATGGTGATGATGAAGAAGCTGAAGATGACGATGAGGATGAGGATGATGATAATGATGATGGCGATGGGGATGATGATGATGACGAGGAAGGTGATGATGATGAAGATGAATATGAAGATAATGAAGATGATGATAATGTTGATGATCATGATGATGATGACAATGGTGATGATGATGAGGAAGGTGATGATGATGTTCATGATGTTGATGGTGATGATGATGATCATGAAGTTGAAGATGATGATCATTGTAGCTAGGGTTTTCACCCTAGCTTGTGCTGATGAGCACCTACTAAGGAATCTGGAATCCTTAGTAGCAGTTCAATGATGTAAACAAAAATAAACTGGAATAAAGACTAAGCTAAAGCAGTAAAAAGTAAATAACGTGAAGCAAAAACAGTAAAGGAATGTATAATGGTAATTTTTTATTAATATTACCTCCAATGAGGAGGTTGGTGGAGTCCGTTGCGCTGATCCGATGTCGGTGGCTCCGGGCTCCAAGCTGCTTCTTTTCCTTCTCCGGTGGTGGAAAATGGGCCAAAAAGGTTCTCAATGGTGAAAATAGCTTGATGGTAAGCTAGGGTTTCAAGAATAATTTCGGCAGAGGCAGGATGCTTATGATTGTGGATCTGAAATGAGGGGTCTCCACCACTTATTTATAGTTTTTTAGTGGTGGAGTGCTTGCCCATGGTTTTGGAAACCATGTGGTTTAGGGCAGCTTGTTTAGGGTTTTTTCCTCCTTTTCCTCATTATTTTATATTTTTTCTTCCCTTTTAGGGATTTTTTCTATTTTTAGAGGAATTTTGGATATTTTTGGAGGAAAAAAGGGTTTTTTGGCCTTTTGGAGGCATTTCAGGCCTTTTGGAGGCTTTTTAGATAGTTTTATGGCCTTTTGGAGGTATTTTAGGCCTTTTGGAGGCTTTTTAGTGGGATTTTCAGGGAAATATGGTAGGAAAATAGACAAATGAGCCATGTAGTGAGATAGATGAGTTAGTTAACCATTTTTGGGTGTTAACAGATTGCCCCCTGATGTGCGAGGGCAGGAGCTCATCGTATGGCCGATGGACATCATGAGTCATAGTTGGTTTGTGTTGGGGTGTGGAGAAGAGAAGGAAGCAACTGAAGTCCGGGACACCGATCTCGAACCACCTGCAAGGACTGAAAAGTACATAACCTCAATAATGGATGAGGGATCATCTGAGAAGATGGACGAGGTGGGCATTCCCATGCTCGTATCAGAATATAACATAAGAATAACAATGGGGTCCAAAATATGGGGACCTGACATATACATGGCCTCAAATACTGAATGAGGAAGAAATCTCAATATATGGACGAGGCGGGCATTCCCATGCTCGTATCAAGATACATAAACATAACTGTGTGAGGCCCAAAAATGAAGGACCTGTAGTAGATAAGAACTGGGCATATCAGGGGGGGTCCGGAAGGGACACAAATCTGGATCATACTACTGAGCTGATCATGTCTGAGCTGACAAACTGATACACTGGAATGGCAGCAGTGCTACTGAATGGGGTTCTGAAGGAACTGATACGCTGCTGGATCAGAGTGAGAAGGGTCACACTCATAATGATACACTGATCTGGAACTGAACTGGGTACTCAAAGAAGCATAGAACTGGATGGCTTCCGAATACAATCGCCAACGCATCCCGGACATCCGCGGGAACATATAA